>JAHREE010000135.1:481791-514997 GCA_033628505.1 Tringa tobata
CCTGGCCCAGGTTGCCCAGAGAAGCTGTGGCTGCCCCATCCCTGGAGGGGTTCAAGGCCAGGCTGGATGGGGCTTGGAGCAACCTGGTCTGGTGGGAGGTGTCCCTGCCCAGGCCAGGGGGTTGGGACTGGATGATCTTTAAGGTCCCTTCCAACTCTAACCATGTCCAGAGAAGGACAGAGCTGGAAGGCCAGTGGCTCTCTACTGTCCCAGCACAAGCCAGGAAGGTGTGCTTCTGTCTGTAAAAGCATTTTCAGCAGCTCTCAAGATCAAGTGAAAAGAGTATGTGAGGTTTTCCAAACTTAATTACTTCGTTTTATTTTGACAGAAGGAGTAACACAGGCTGTCAGCGTACATCTCAAATCTGCTTGCTATGTAAAATAATACTCTCCAGCTTCCATGGCACTACCGTGGACATCCTGAAATAAGATGCGACAGGAATAGCACAGTTAATCATATTCTGGTGCCAGGATTTTTCCAAAGAAGAGGTGATTTTAAGAATCAAACTTTCAGCTCCGTGTACCTGGTGAAAATCCTTTCCGAGTTACAACCTTCCTTTTAAAAAGAGTCAGGTCGCATTGAAGAACCACTTACACACATCTCGCCCTTATGTCACAGGCACAGGAGCGGTGGTTGCCTAATGCCAGAATGGCTGTGACAGCAAGTACCAGCGGAGCTAAAGCCGAGCTACGGTTGACTGGTACAGCCCAGGTCTATACCCATCTATTCAAGGCCAAATCTATTCAAGGCCAAAACCACATTCAGAGAATCACAGAATCTTCATAGCTGGAAGGGACCTTTGAGATCATTGAGTCCAACCATACACACACACACAAAAAAAAAAACCCCAAAACCAAAACCACACACAACACGCCCAACCCAACAATCTCAGGCACTAGGGCATGCCCTGAAGTGCCATGTCTACACATTTCATAAATCCCTCCAGGGATAGTGACTCCACCAACCCTGGGCAGGCTGTTCCAGTGCCCGACCACCCTCTCAGGAAAGTCATTCTTCCTGATATCTAATCTAAACCTCCCCTGCCCCAACTTCAGACCATTTCCTCTGCTCCTTTGGGAGAAGAGGCCAACCCCTCACCTCTCTACACCCTCCTTTCAGGTAGTTGTAGAAGGCAATGAGGTCTCCCCTCAGCCTCCTCTTCTCCAAACTAAACATGCCCAGTTCCCTCAGCCTCTCCTCGTATGACTTGTTCTCTAGACCCTCACCAGCTTGGTGGCTCTCCTCTGGACAGGTTCCAGCACTTCAATGTCCTTCTTGTATGAGGGGCCCAGAACTGAACACAGTACTCAAGGTGAATACTTGAGTAGGTGAGTACACCATTCCACATGCTGAATGGTTGCAGAAGTGTTAAAAATCTGTTGTCACAGTGGCAAATTGACTGGTAAGTCAGTACCAATGACATGTCTTTTCCTTTTGCATTTAGCACATCAAGACCTTGTCTGGACTTGCGGGCAGAGCCACAGCATTCCAGCAGCGGTGGTATATTTCGGAGCTTACGATGACCAGAAAAGGTTAAATTCTCCATTTTCTTGTGCCTTAAGCAGGGATTTACATCTGCTGGATCACGCACACAACTGTGTCACACACCTACGCCAGAGCTGGGCAGTGGGCAAGTTTGCATCCATTGAGTCACCTCAAGAATCATAGAATCATTCAGGTTGTAAAAGACCCTTGGGATCATCGAGTCCAACCATCAACCCTACTCTACAAATTTCTCTCCAACACCATATCCCCCAACACCACATCTAAGCGACTCTTAAACACATTCAGGGATGGTGACTCAACCGCCTGCTCCAGTCTCTGACCAATCTTTCTGTGAAGAATTTTTTCCTAGAAGTTGCCACTCCATCCTCCCCAGGGACCTGCTTCCCACTCCTGGACTCTCCTCCCACCACCACGCTGGCACAAGCATTTCTACAGCCATTCGTCCATCCATCCAGCGCAGGAATTTATGCTGGATCCGACTAAAAGAAACCTGTGCAGACGCAGGTGTTAGCGCAGGAGCAGAGGCAGCAGCACTGTCTGTCAGATCACAGCCTGCGGGGCAGCCTCTTGTTCCAGCAAAAGGTGCGTCCAGTAGCCAAATACCAATTACAGAAAAAACCTGTCAAAACTGGAATTACACATGATGTTTCCCATAACAGCAGGGAAAATTCCCGGAATCTCTCACCTCAGGCAGTAGTCACGCGGCTGGTACCATCGCGCTCCACATCTCCAGACCTGCCCTCCCGCAGGCTGGCACCATCGAACTTACATCCACGTGGTCCAAGCCTTGGAAAACTGCCTTAGGAGAGCAGGCAGGTGTGTGCGCACACACACAGACACACACACGTGTGTGTGCACCTTCCACAAGGGGAAAACACCAAATAAAACCTTTGAGAGCTGTGAGGCTCTATAAGGCTCTATAAGACCGTTGACAACACGTTGCAAAATAAACCTCGGTCACTGGTGCACGTGAGCCTTTGCATTCTAACTGAATAGTTAGCATAAAAGAAAAAGCATAGCATTTTTAATTGCCAAAAAAACCAGCACAATGATCGCACTTAACCGCCATTTCCCTGAGTGCATCGTGTATTTTATCCTCTCTGCATGAAACAGTAGCAGTACCTTAGGCATGTTACTACAACATCTGCCTTCAGCAGGAGGGAATGTGCCCTTGTGTTGCATTGGAAAAAAAAATCCATAAATGAAGCTGATATAACTATCAGCCAGTTTGAAGAAAACACCTCTTAAATAAATAAACATAGAAACTGAAGATTAACCAGTGCATTTTCACTTATACAGAGATTTTCAGCCTTCGGTATTAATTTTATTCTGCACTAATTATTTTTCTCTTGGATGTTCGCACAGTTCTGTGTCTGCCTGAGATACAAAGCTATAGGCAGACACATACATTTCATCCTGGTGCCAGCACAGACGAGACTAGATGATACTAGTAGAGATAGCAGCAGATGATATCTATCTCTGGGCCAGATCAGAAGCTGGAGGAAATTGGCTTCAATGTGTCCCCGACAGTTTATACCAGCTGAGAATCAAGATTGCTATCTCTATATGAAATGGAGTTTCAAAGACACATCAGAGCACTTTTATAAAATGGTTTCAGTTCTTTCAGCAAAGAATTATCTTTATACTCCCCAACTCTCCAATAGGTGGTTTCCTACTTTTTCTTCCACTTACTCAGTTTTGTTGAACTTTTTCTCTTCAGTTTTTGTGATACGAAGTTGAATTTGACTTGCCATGTTAAGAAGGTTACTGCAGATGCTTAGAAATACATCTAAAAAATTATTCAGGCATCTGCAAGTAGCACACTTGTAGCCAGCACTGCACTCCCTGTAGCCTACACAGCTTTGTCCTGGAGCCTGCCTCATCCTCACTCTGTGTGGCATGGAGCATCGATGCTCCAGAGCAGGAGTGCAGGTCTTCACGCTGTTTCCAAGTCATAGAATCACAGAATTTCCTGAGGTATTTCCTTTATGATCATCGAGTCCAGCCATCACCCCAACACTGACAAAATCCATCACTGACCCATGTCCCTCAGCACCACGTCTGCCTGGCTTTTAAATCCCTCCAGGGATGGTGCCTCCACCACTGCCCTGGGCAGCCTCTTCCAAGGCTTCATAAGCCTTTCATTGTAAAAGTTTTTCCTAATATCCATCCTAAACCTCCCCTGGCACGACTTGAGGCTGTTTCCTCTTGTCCTAAAGTCCAACAGAAAGACAGCAATATATTATATGCACTCTCTTGGGTACCTTGAAGACTGGGAGCCAGGCTGCACAAGATTTTTTCTGAAACGAGACTTTCAATTTGAGCATTTTCATTTGAGTCTTGCTTGCCTTCCACAGGTATCTCCATCCATTTTCCAAATACCTCCAATATAACAGGATCCTGAAAGGCTTGTTTTGTAATCTAGATTAAAGATTATTCTTTGTCTGTCACACATATTTTTACTATCCCTACTTCTAAAAAAGATTCAATACTTTATTTTTTCTTGACCTGCGCTTGTTACAAGAGGTTTCATTACATTTCTCAAATGCAATTGATTACTTGCCTGAATCCTTCTAATTTCTGGATTCCTGTCAAAATGTGTAAAATTCTTGAAAGTACTAAAGTGCACCCAAGTACTGAGCACATACTGAACCTTAAGCATAGTCTCAGGGCAGTCTCTCTTCAGAGGTGCTCTTAAGCAACAGGGTTTAAGTATATGTTAACAACTGGTTTGCTGAAAAGAGGATAGACTGCCTCAGATCCCATCTTGATCTTGTTGGAGCCAGTATAAAAGGATATTATCAAAAGCAGAGACTATTGGATTAGGCTGTTAACCTCACTGCTTTGAGACTAATCTGGGAAAAAGGCTGATGTGCTTAATTCTGCAGTAACTCTTTCGAAACCCATAGAACGTCTTCCTTACGTGTTAAAACACATGTTACCTTATGTTATGCTAAATAATTTGTACCCTCAATTTCTTTAATGCAATTTCATTATTAAAAAAAAATAAACCCACAACAAACTATGAGGAAGCTTTTTCCACTTATGAGGTCTACAGCCACTTAAAATAATTAAGAATATTAATTTATGTCACCTCTGTCAAACATATATAGTAGAACAAATTATGTGCCGTGGCCTGTTTGGAAGAGGATGATTAATCCCAGGAGCAGTGGCTGAGATCACCAACACAAGCTGCACTGACAGTACAGCACCATTTATGACTTGAGAACATTTTAAGGCTTCTGATAAATAAATCGGTGTTAGATTAATTAATCTCTGTGAAGTGCTCTGACTTCCTAAGATGAAATGTGTCAAAAATGCACATGTTTATTTCTTATTATTTTGCACTAATGAAAAGCAAAGAAATTCACAAAATTGAAAACAAGTGTTCATTAGGCAAGAGGTTTAATTTATGCAAAATAATGGGGATTTTCTTCACTATGTCTGGAAATATCTCCATATGTAACAAAGATTTGGGGTTTTATGCAGAGCTGTTGCTCTCTGACAAGGGCTGGAAGGCAAGCTCGGAGGGGAGGGTGCCTTGGGAGGAGGCTGCTGCCCTGGTACGTGATGCTGAGCCTGGATCCTCCACCACGGACTCTGGTGCCACCAGAGGAGCCACGGGCCTCTTAGCTTGACCCTCACTTCTCCCCAGCTATCCAGGATGAAGGTGAGGACTGAACCTGCAGTCCATCTCAGAATGGGTCCTCTGTGCACCTGGATTCCAAGATAAAACCTGGGTTTTGGTTTTTTTGTCCTTTTGGAAGTTCTTCTAGGCTACACCAGAGATCTAGCACTAGAGCTTCAACACTGTCTCTGAGTAACACCACACGTGTGCGGTGGCAGCCTCTCCCTGACACCCAGTGGTGCAGGTTACTATGTTGGGTTGAAACTCTAAGAGGTATTTTTTCTAGAACTTAGAAAGGTAAGAGTTGACCACTGCAGTGTCTGTTAGACAATACTTAGTTTTCTTGCTCTGGACACAATCCACCTCCCGACTGCAGCAGCCTGGGGAAGATCAAAATAAAGGTGAAAAATTCCTAACGTTCGCTGCAGAGGGAGAAAAGGGGCTACAACTGCTTTTTCTCAAAATACCACAGATACTTTTTTATCTCCGTTAGTCAGGAAGAGGGAAGAATTTGGCAAGCTGGTGTACAACGGCCTGCAAAGCATTTACTGCCTCCACAAAAATTCCCCACAGGGAAAGTTCAGGCTTTCAAGAAGAAATCCTGCAGGAAATAGCTCCTTATCCAGCCACAAGCACCACTCACAAAGTGAAGCTCTGTTGCCAAAGGGACCCAACACCAGAGAGAGATTTCGCTTTTATAGACCTTTTCTTACCTCTTACTGTTTTTTGCAGATCTGTGCAATTTTTAGCGTATCTGTGGGTTAAAGGAATCTTGGTACTTGCTGTATCAACAACCCGACTTTCAAGCTTCAGCTCCGTTATCTAAAACCCATTTTCTAACTGTAACCTAGCTATTTATATATATATTGATCCTATATGGGAAGAAAAATGGCCAGTGTAGTTTCAAATGGTGGAAGTGCTCCTTCCTTTGATAGATTAGTCAACAGAATAATAGATTGCAGTGGAGGAACTTTTTTTTTTTTTCCTGTGGGTTAATTTTGCTCAGTTTTGTTCAGTATTATTAGAATTGTTACCATTGTATCTGATGTATGGTCTGTGATATCTCACTAACAGAGTGCACGTGTGCATGAAGGTTAGCTATTTTATCTACTGGTGCAAATAAGATTAAAAAATAGGTGTAGAGCATTCCTCCCCTTGCAGCTGCGTGGACCACAGACTCTTATTTAGTCCTGAAATCTTTGGAGAGGTGAAGCCAGCAGAAGGTTTAACCTTCTGAAGTTAGGAATCTTGGTTTCACAGGCTCATTGCTTATGAAATGTATTCGAAACATACAGGGTTGTGCTCTGAACCCCTCTGCAGTCCTACTGCTGAGGTCATACGAGGGTTTGGTAAGTGCAAGATTCGGCCCAAAAACCCCAAAACGTTTTAGCAACTTCCAGCTCCAGTAAGACATGGTAAGCTTAGCAGTGACTTTGCACCATTATATTGAAACCAGGTTCCCTCTTTTGTGTCTTATTAAAATAATCTACAACCAGAAATAGCCTCACTTGTAGAGCTTCATTGCCACCTCGTTCATGCCTTCTGTTGTCAGTCTTTGTTTTCCCTCACACCTCTGGAACTCATTACCTATATTTTTTCAACAATTTGAGAGTTTATGAGGTGAGAGACACATCAGATTTTGAGTAGGAAATTAATTAATTAGGGATATTTCATTTTTGAAAACGCACTGGGTTTAAAGCCTGTTTTTCTGTCCACATTTCAGACCTTCATCTCTCTTGTAATCTAATGGTTAAGACCCAAGGGTGCCACCTTAGCTCAACTAAGGATGCCTGAAGGCGCCACTTGGTTCAACTTTTAAGCATTAAGATCACTAACACTCTCTCACTGTATCCACTTGGAGTCTTTCTCACAACTATTTGTTTTCCGCAAAACTCCGAAGAATTTAAAACTTAAAATCATAGGATCATAGAATTGCCCAGGTTGGAAGGGACTTTTTAGATCATCCAGCCCAACCATCAACCCGACACTGACGAAAACCACATCCTTCAGCACCACATCTGTCCGTCTTTTAAATCCCTCCAGGGATGATGACTCCACCACTTCCCTGGGCAGCCCATTCCAAGGCTTCATAACCCTTTCAGTGAAGACATTTTTCCTAATATCCATCCTAAACCTCCCCTGGTGCAACTTGAGGCCATTTCCTCTTGTCCCATGGCCTGTTCCTTGGGAGAAGAGACCGACCCCCCCTGGCTACACCCTCCTTTCAGGGAGTTGGAGAGAGCGAGAAGGTCTCCCCTCAGCCTCCTTTTCTCCAGGCTGAACACCCCCAGCTCCCTCAGCGGCTCCTCACAAGACTTGTGCTCCAGACCCCTCACCAGCTCCCTTGCCCTTCTCTGGACATGCTCTGGCACCAGTTATATTTTTTACAAAGCCTGATCATGTTGGGTTTCTGGAATTGTGTCTGGTGGAAGCAAAAGGCAAAGAGGAGATGGGAATGATTCCTCTCATTACATCATCAGCGCTGTTAGAGCATTTACCTGGAAGGTAGGCACAGGCAACAATCTTCATCTCCATGGGGACCTTGGCAGTACCGGAATACACACCACACCCTGGCAGCGATGGGAGAAGCTATTTCCCACTACTGACACCCTCCCGTACGCCCAGTAAGTCAACACACCCCCAGAAAACTTTCATTCTTACTTGGTCTTCCTGTCGGTCTCTTAGTTTGTCACTAGGCATATCTTTCACTGTGCTATAGTGGTTTCTAAAGCTGTCTCTCCTGCTCTCTTCTTTGCAGCTTTTTTTTGTGCACAGATGTGGAAATATGTTGGGGTCAGAGAGTGTGAACTGCATCTCCAATGATAGGGCACCCGTGTGGCAGACCTCCTGGTCCAGGAGGCTTCCAGATGCTCCTTGGATTGCCCTGTAGCCTGTGGTTAACACGTTTGTCTGAGAAACTGAAACAACCTGCAAATTCCTGCTTCAGCTCAGGCAAAGGACTGATCTGTGCCCTGGATGCTGCCCTCACTGATGACTTTCATCTCGGTACCATCGGCTACAGGAGGCAGTGAAGAGGGAAATGGCACATCTCTGCTTTCTCTGGCTCAGAAAAGGAAGGGCTCAGTTCCTAGGTCCCTACCATGGAGAAGGATTTGCGGCCGGGAAAAATGCTCATCTCTGCGAAAGGAGGAAAGAATAAATCCTGTTTCTCTCTTTGAGATTTCCTTCCAGCCAGGTTTTGTGACTGTAGAGGGAGTCACGGCATCTTCGAGCTGCTGCTTTCCCGCGGTTCCAGGCAGGTGACCCTTATTGCAGGTGCCCCCCCCGAGCATCGCTCGGTGCTGTGCTCCCCGAGTCCTGCCGGGAGCCAGGCTCTCCATCTGCTCAATCCTCTGCTGTGTTAGAAGTCACTGAAAATTACAGACTTCAGATCTCCTCAGGAAGTTATGAAATGCTTCGGATGTCATGTCGCTCATCATAAGCAAAACCTTTGGGACCCAAAACAGAGTAGCAATAAAAAAGAAGGTTTATGTTCCACCTTGTCTAATAAAAGAGAGGTAATATCTGCTTTGGAAGGAAAGATTCAGAGGGGTAACCTGAGACACCTTGGGGAAGGAGTGCAGATAGAGACGTGCTGCTCTTTGGTGAGCTCCACTTCCAGCCTCGAGAGTCATCTCACCACTGCAACACTTCCCAGTGGGAATACGCTTCCTGACAGAGGATGGGTGAGGCCACCAAAATAACCATCTGCTCTCTTTCCACAAGCCAAGAGTTTACAAACTCTTGTGGGAGTCCTGGACTCCTCTTTCTACAAAGTTTACAAACTCTTGTGGGAGTCCTGGACTCCTTGAAGGCACACTACACTCCTCCTGACCCGGGGAAAGCCTCAGTGGAATGTATTTGAGTTGCACGTGGCCTAAATTTCTCTCAGATGCTTTCACTGTATCGTTTTGTCTCAAATATAATTAATGGGAAAATGACCTGTACTTCTTCTCCCTTCTGTCTATCTGAGATAATATCCAGGCCTATTTCCTTTAGCAAATAACTTTACAGAGGGAGCTCAACTTCCTTGTTTTCCAGATTAACTCAGGTTAATTAATAACAAATTCTTAGTCATTAAACTTAGGATAATTCCTTAGGGAAAAATCCCCTTTGGTTTCATCACATTCTTTTATCGTTGTCCAAAGAGGATTTTCGTTTCATAATGACAAACCCCAAATAATTCTCTTTTGATTAAAAAAAATAAAAATCTTACCATACTCATTCCTGTAATTTTGCCATTCCTGCAAAACAGCGCAGGTACCAAAAAAAAACCACCCCCAAACCAGCCCAACCCAAAGTGAACTTTGCCTCTTTCGCCCCCCCTTCTCTCCTCCCGCAGCCCCAGGACTGCTTGTATCCCGGGTGTTGGCACCGCCGGTGGGTCGGGCTTCCAGAGATCGGAATCTAGACCGCATTCAGCGGCAGCCAGGGAGGGGAACCAGGAACTTTGGGTTTCAAAACATACATTTTTTCCCCCTCTGGTATTTTTTTTGGAGGGCCAAAATCAGGGAGTATTTGTGGAGTACCTCAAGTGAGTAGAAGTGTCCCAAGTGGCTTATTTGTGATTTCAGTTCAATAGATTTAATAACATTTTGGCAGCAACTGACAATCTAGGTATTTAACCTATAAACAGACAAGGCCAGGCGAATGAGTAAATAGGGAATTTTATGTCCTGTAGGGGCTGCAACAATGTTTTTGACTAAAAGATTCCAGGTTTATCGTTTACTTCAGGTGACTCCGGTTCCAGGAATCTCCAGCAGCAGGGATGTGACTGGACGGGTGATGGGTATAACTCTGTTTGTGGAGGAGGATCAGAAATGTTGCGCTAAAGCAGCAGCCTGTTTGCTGCCGCCACGTACCTTCATGCTGAGGAGCACAGGAAACACAGCCCTCTTCCTAATGGCTCCAGCCACACACAAAAAATATAAATTCCATCGCTTTGTGTTGATTTCTTGCTCCGGACACCAAAACTCCCTCTAGAAAGAGGCAATTAAAGCTTTCGATTTTTGTGTTTCCTGTCAAGGCAGGGAGGGAGGAGGTGAGTGAGGTTTGGGACTGCAAAGGCTTTCAGCTCTCTCAGAGCTTGTTACACACCAAGCCAGGCAATTCACAGGGCAGAATCCTTTGTACCTCCTGGCAGCTGCATCTCTCCTTGGTTCAACTGCCTTGTTTGCAAAAGGGCTACGCATGGGTGTACATGAAAGCAACCGGAGCCGTTGTTTGCAAGGTTCCCTAAATACATTAACCTTGTCTTGGAATGGGGCAGGGATTTAGTTTAATGGTTACAGCGGGGGCAATGAGATTCTCGGATTGAACTCCAGCTTGCATCAATATTTAACTTTGAGGAAGGCTAGAAATCAGAGTGCTATTGCTTCCCCTCCCTCCCCCCTTGTTTTAATTGGAATTATTCTCCTCTCCTGAGATATTTGAAGGTTGTAACGAGAAATATTTAGATCCTTCTTTCCATATTCATTGAATATACCGATATTATATTTTAGTAAAGAGTCTCAAATAGCTTACATCCCACTCTTAATAACCCTATGCATTACAAGCTTCTGTTTCCTCAAGCTACAGACAAATCCTATTACGGGGAGTAGATTAAACTGGGCCTTGACAGATCTTTGCAATTCACTGACAAAAAAGGACAAGTTGTCTTACTAATAAGACGACACCACGATCACACTAATATCACGCGTCTCAGTGCTCTCCGACGCAAAAACTTTTATGGGCACCCCCTCCAGCAGGCACATTACCCAAATAAAACCCAAGCAATTTTCTCTTAACAATAAGCTAAGCCGTCTAGCGGGGGGGGGGGAGAAGAATTGCTTCAGATTCGCATCCTGCCAAGGGGCCATCCCTCAACAGCAACCGCCTGCTTGATCCTGCCCTCTGGCTCCACGTCCGCCGCTCATCCCGAGCTGCTGGGGGTGATGCCTGTGCTCTGGTCTACAAACACCAGCCGGGCACCGAGGGCAGAGCCAGGGCTGGAGGGGGAGAGCACAAAAAAGAAGCATTATTGTTCGGCTTTCTCCGAGGGCTCCACTGTGCAGCAGCAGAAGATGGACCCGGGGTTATGGGCGCATAGAAAAACAGTTGTGTCCCTTTAAAATGCTCTGAGCTCCCTAATAATCCCTAATATACAGCCTTTTTTTTTTTTTTTTTTAATCAGCAGAAACGAGTTTGAGTGGTCAGGTGATTGTAATCAGATCTTAAAAGGGGCCATGTGATTTCTCCACATTGTTTCGATGCGTGCGAGAATAAAAGAAACTGGTGGCACCGCCAGTGGAGCAGCAGAGCAGCATCCTGGGCATCCAGCTGTCTGAGAAGAACATTCCCTCCAGCAGCAGCCCTGTCATCCAGGATTTCCCACTCCTGGAGAACACCCCTGACAACAGGACAAGGGATAACAGTTTTAAACTGAAAGAGGGGAGATTTAGATGAGATCTCAGGAAGAAATTCTTTGCTGTGAGGGTGGTGAGAGCCTGGCCCAGGTTGCCCAGAGAAGCTGTGGCTGCCCCATCCCTGGAGGGGTTCAAGGCCAGGCTGGATGGGGCTTGGAGCAACCTGGTCTGGTGGGAGGTGTCCCTGCCCAGGGCAGGGGGTTGGGACTAGATGACCTTTAAGGTCCCTTCCAACTCTAACCATTCTCTGATTAGTAAGCCTCCATGCCTCGGATATCGCCACGCTAAGGTTAATAAAACTGTAAAGGGCATATACTGAACCAGGAGCCTGGAACGCTTACCGTTCTCCCAAAGACAGACATATCAACAGACTTATTAAAAATTACCTGCAAATGATTCTTATTCTGTTTCTCGTTAAAGGGAGCTTACAACCAACCCTTAAATGTTACGCTGCCCAGGAGAAAGGCAGCAGTAACAGAACAGATCAATCACCAGCGGTTGCTCGGGAGAGGGAATTTAAAATCTTGCCCAGGCTTGTTTAAGTATAGTCTGAAGATGGATGTTCTTCAGAGAGAAACGCCACGACCACGTGGCCCCGTCGCGGGGAAGAAGGGGCCCGAGACAGCAAACGTGGTCATGGTTCACGGGTATCTATCTCGAGCAATCACAGTAGATTGCTGCAGCGTTACGGCAGATAAAACCGGCACCGTCCCTTTTGTTCACGTAGAAATCTGCTCATAGAGAAATGATGGGAACAGATAAGCACAGTCCTGGATATTATTTCAGTATTATTTATGTACTCAGCCTACAATATACTTGCCAAAATAGATCTGTGCTGCCACTGAAGAAACTCCAGCCCCAGTAGCTATTGTAAGTGACCTAAACTCTCCAGAGGAGTCCTAATGTCTGCATGTTCTCCCAGATACTATTTTGATACTAAAGAGCTATCCAGACACTAATAAGTTATCCGGAAAGATGCCTCTCTAAGCTTTGTAACCAGACCATGCATATTTGCCAGTAGCTTTTATGCGTAGCTAACTTATTGTATCCTTTTATATTTAAAGGTTGTGCTTATCTTATGTTTTGTGTCCACCTGGGATGTTCTTTGGTGACACTGCCATCCAATGAAGTGATGACCTGTCAATTTTACCCGTGCACTACATAGGGATCAACTAGTATGCTCCTAATAGTTTGCAAAGTAGTTTATAAATAGTTATTCACTGTGTTTCATAAACTCCTAGAAACCAGTAGAAGCATTTATAAATAATGTTTTCTGAGACACCACATCAGACTTTCTTCAGGCTGCTGTTACCTGTACAAGGTGTAAAATTCAAGCAGGTGGAATTATGTGGGGCAGGGATTATGGCTGGATGGAAGCCAAAGGCGCAGGAATGAGTCTCCTCCACCAGTATCAGCCCTTCCTCTGGGGAGATTAGGGACAAGTCATAGGTCTCAGATGCCTTTTCCCTGGAGCCCACAGGACAGCAGAGAAATCTCCTTTTCCCAGGGAGTCTGAAAGCATACCTGGTAGAAGAGTCTCCTCCTTAATGAGCAATAATGACTATAGGTTTATAAGTGTCTATTAACGTATCTACTGCTGTGTCTTTATCTTTCTAGAGTTACAAAAATGGTACAGTGGCCATAACACTCTCTGCACAGGCTATGTTGTAGAGCGTGAAATAAAGAAAGACAGGCTAGAACTCTCTCAGGATAAATATGTTTTGAGAGAAAAAGAAAAGAATTGGAAAAAAAACACCATATAGACAAAAATCAACCTTTTACCATCTTCAGCAGCTCAGACTGAATCTCCACCCAGGAGCATAGATCCATTTTTTCTCTTCCTTTTGATAGCAGTTTGTTTTCCCATTGCAACAGACTGGCAGACAAACGATCATGCTCAGGTGCTAGTTCAATAAAAATTGGGGCAGATATATAAAATTTGAGACAAATATATACGTGACAGTATGAGATCCCATTGCCCATTAGTTGTATTCCTTTAGTTGTATTGTGTTTTGCCAATTATAATTTTGTTTGCTATTGAAGACTGGCATTATTCTAGGTTTGTTATTCTCCCCCCGATGCTAATCACACCAGTCTACTGGAGTTTTGTCCAATATTTTTTTTGTGTGTGTGTCTGTGATCTTTCTGTACATTGTTTTTTAGTAAAACATAGTAGGAAAAAAAAAAGGAGTAATAAGTCAGGAATTCAAAGTTATTGTTCCCATGGCAACATTAAGTCCCTCATGTTGCATTGTACATGCACTAAAAATAAACATGTAATGAATTACCGTATTTTGCATGTCAAGGGGAGCTAGTGACTGCAACTTTAATATTATTTTTTTTTTGCCTGAGTTTTATAGATTTGAGTTCTCAGCCCCAAAACTGCAGGAATGTGGTTTTACACTGACACAGATATAGATACATAAGGTACAGCGTCTATTTACAGCAAGTACTGGAGGGCAGTGCTGATTTACACCAGCCGGGCTGCGGGCCATCTGTGTGTGTACATTCGTGGGCACCCGGGGTCTGTGGAGGGGTGGGGACAGCACACAGACATCCTGGGGGGGTCCCTTGTAGCCTCAGAAAAGGGGGGACGGGGGCACCACAGACCTTACCCGGCCCGTCATGGGCATCTCATCGCAAACACCAGCAGGAGCAGCAGTAAACTGCTATACCATCCTGCTTTTCTCTACAGTTTGCAGCCCTTTGGCAATCTGAAGGTATTTCTATCTAGAAAAATATTTTTTTTTTAAAAATTAAAAATTAGAAATTCCATGGAAATCAAGAGCTAAAGCACCTGGGAGTGCAAATTAAGTAATAACAGCAGAAGCAAAGAGCTCCCTTTCACATTAGGAAAGGAAGAAGTATTTTGTAAATACTCCTGGTCATCAAAGGAATTTAAACGCAACCAAGAACTTGTAGGCACAGATAAATCTGCTTCCAAGCTCTTGTTCCTCTCCAGAGAACGTGAAAACCAGGACTCCAGGTACATAGGCAGTTCCAGTATTTCTTTTATATGAAAGTATCCTCAAAACTAGCTGGGCAGCTGGTGTTGGGTCTGAGACAGTTTTTCCTTTTAATTCCGGACCTGTTTGCACGTGTTTGGTGTCCTTTGTCCCAGACCATCTCATCTTTGAAGGAGGGGCTTTTTTTTTTTCCCGCGTTGAGGATGCAGCATGAAACGCCACATGGCTCCAACTCCTGACAAGGCTCTGAGATGCTGTCAGACCACTAATGCATCCCATAAACCACACTAATACAGTTCTGTTCGACCTGCAGTTGCTAAGTAAGTAATATCCCTTGCATAGCTGCCTTTAAAATAAACAGAGAACTGAAGGGTAACTGTGGCGGGGCTGAGTTTGGCATAAAAACAAATAACTCTTTGGGTTTGAGATTTTTTGTTTGTTTTGTTTTGAAAGATGCTAAAAACCAGCATGCAAAAAAAACCCCATAGAAACACTCATGGTGTAAATTCTTGAAATAAGGATCACAGGCAATATCCAGAAGAACTGGGAATGTCTGTTTCTGGAGGAGCACAAAGAGGTGATAACTCTGTTACCGCACCTTTTCCTGTGTTCTGGAAAGAGGAAATCCAGACGTACCCCTGACTTCCCTAATACTTACAGTTTATGAAATTAGTTTAATGTAATGACTGTGTCTTAAAAATATGATTCCAATCCTACAGGGCAAGAACACTTTCTGAACATTTTCATGTGAACGGTATGATGTTTGGACTTACTGAGTACATTTTGCCTCAGAAAGCAGGTTGGAGTCCCCCTGCTATAATATTAACATGAGACAAGGGACATCTCTCCAAGTTTAATGTCCAGATTATTCAGAAATATCTGCATTTCTGAATGTGTGAGGTTCAGATGCGTGAAATCCTTTGCTCTGAGTCATCAGGCAAGAGAACTGACCACGACGAGTGCTTGTGCTAATGGTGATGGGAGATTCTTTCTCAAAATGTGTTGAAATGGGACACTTGTGAAATAACACTTTTCAACAGAAAAAAACCACAAAACACACCATTGAAATGCTGTGACCAGCTCAACTGCAGAACCCTGACAACCCCTTCTACAGTAATTCTAAAACTACCGCCTCTAATACAGTAATTCTGAGCATAAAAACTGGTTGTGAAAAGTTCATGACTTTTCACAATCTTTGTCAATTAATTTATTTACTTAAGTCTTTTTCCCCTTCCATGAAACCACAGAATTCACCCATCAGTTTTATGCAACAGTAAATATTCAGTGAAGACGGCAACGTCAGGGGCATATGTCTGTGCTGTCTAAACCTAAGAGGTGAAAATCAGGTTTGTTTCACAGAAAGCACACACCAAATATTTAGTAGGGTCCCATTCTATATAAGAAGCTTTGCTGGTATCTCTGAAGTCTTACTGACGACTGGCATCAGTTTTTAGAAAACATAATGTTAGAAGTGGCCCCTCTGGAGCACGTACCTCAAATGAACTCTGATGTAGAAACATATTTTCCTTTTTTCCAAGGAGAAAACTGTGGTGGCAGCTGGAGAGCAGAGCTGTTTCACACAGATGTTGTTGAAGGCAGGGTTTGTGTCCTGGCTGCAAATCAGCATATGCTATACCAGCTCCAATTTCATCTTCCTAACTTTACTGCTACTGACTGAAGTTATTTATTGCTGGCTACTGCGAGACTGAAAGAGGAACAAACCAGAAACTACCAGGTAAGATACAGATAGACACTCACTTTCAACTGGATGAGGTGTTGGTGGAGCTGGTGCCATGGGTCGAGGGGATATGCCTCACCTGCTCCCCTGCAGACTGGGTCTGCTTTGGTGAGCTCTGGGATAAGACTTACCTGGATGATTGTACCACAGTGGAGGATGAGCAATTATCTTCTGTTAACGTTCAGGAGATGGTGGTGAGAAGTGGTGTCACAGTCCTGTTCCAGTTAGCTGTGTACTGGCAGAGGTCCATGCAGGCAGCCGCTTCTGGAGAATAAAACCCCCAAACCCACGAGAATGTTCTGTGTTTGTCTGTTGGTTTTATTTGGTTTTTTTTTTTAACTGCATGAGCTCTACCAGGCTAACCGCAGGTGCAAGTGCAGTGTAATTAGAATCATAGAATGGTTAGAGTTGGAAGGGACCTTAAAGATCATTGAGTTCCAACCCCCCTGCCGTGGGCACGGACACCTCCCACTAGAGCAGGTTACTCAGAGCCCCATCCAGCCTGGCCTTGGATGTATTTTATTAGATTAGATGTATTTTAACACTTCTCACCTACTACTTTTATCTACTCCAGGCAAGGGTATCACCAGTTGGAGGGAAAACAAACACAAAAGCTTGTGCAGTTGGGATCTTTCTGTTGGTTAAGGCAGTGAGAACACTTGACACATACAGAAGGGTTTCTGACAGGACTAATCAATCAGAACTTGGTTTGAAATTCCATTAATTAACCATAAACAAAATACCATCTTAACAAACTCTTTGACAGTGCTTTAGAAGGGCAGTTCTCCATCCAGTGCTCCCCACCAGGACAGTGCTCACCTCAGCTGTAGGACATTCACACTCTTCCCCTGTCCTGTTCCCCTCTTAAAGTACTCTCTCACAACAGGTTTCTTCAATCTTTTGCCTTCCTATTTAGCCCAGGTGAAATTATCCAGATCTCTCCCTTTAGGAGTTGTCTTGTTCCTCTCCTTGTTGCTCCCAGACCTCTCTCTGTGTCTAGCTCCACAGCAAAGAGCCAAAAGCTGGTCTCTCAGGCTGTTGCTCTGCCCTCATCTTCCCAATGTCTGCTGTTTGCTGCTGTTTCATTTTCTTTCAACCCTCTAGAAAACCAGGTAAGCTTTTTTTCTTTTCTTCCAGCTCTCGGTTTTTTATGGTGTCCCTCCCATTGATTTACATCCTTTAGAAGACTCTTGCAAACATCTCAGTCTTTCCCTCCCAAGTTCCTTGCAATTCCTGGTAAGATGTGTTTACGAGAGTGTATACTTATAAATTCACTGACACTCGTGCGCTCTTAATTCTTCTCTGTGTTTAATTCTTCCTTTCTGCATATCAAGCTTTCTCTTATCTCTGTAGTTCTTGGGGAATATCTCGTTTTTTGGGAGATCCATAGCAAGGGCTACTTATTCTAGTTTAGATCAGCTGATTCTTGCTAATTACTTAAGGCTAAGTGATCATGTAAGAAACACTTGGAAAGAAGTACAGATGAACTACTGGACCCCAAATGAATATTTCACAATATTATAATTGAGCAATGTACATTTGTGACATATCAATCCTAGTAATTATGCATGTGTGAAAGTTAGTTCCTTTACATAAAAAGGGCTACTACAAACGTTATACTTGTTTCATTTAAAAATATGATGGAATTCATGTTCTTTGGACCACATACAAAGAAAATGAGAAACCTCTGAGGAAGAGGTAAGTTGCAGAAACAAAATTCCTGTACTGAAAATTAGCTGCTGTTACAGAGAGTCAGACTGGAGTAATAAGGTCATTAATTCTGTCTTTCTTCAGAGCCTATGCTTTGTGGGTTTGTGTTTTTGTACATATTTGTGCAGTGCCTAACTGTGAGTGCTTCTGTAAAAGAATTTACTATTAATAATGGATATCTGAAGCGAGGCCGATGTGGAGAGAAGAAATTATAAACAACTCATGCAGCTAATATGTTGACTATTAATTAACATGAGTGATTTGTTCAGTGCTATATGCAGACAGAAAGCCAGACTGAAGGATGAAAGGGCAATTTAGGAAAAGACTATAACTTGCAGTTATCAGCTGCAGTATCTGAGACCTCAAATAATGGCCTAATTACAGCTCATCTGAAAGGAATCAGGACCTTATCCTCGACGGGAAGTATTAATGGAAAATTACTTGCTTTTCAAAGCCAATAAGCCCATCTGCAGGTTCCATATCAGCTCCCACCAGACATGTATCTTTTTACACATGGGTGGTCTGTCACCTGGTGATTGACTCAATCTTGACAAGAAAAGGGATAGAAAAATTATCAGTTTGTGCAGATATGGCCACTTCTGACTTTGGCAGGTGAGGCAGCCCGTATTGCCCAAGCCTGACCTAGTTGGAAAAGATAGTATTTTCTTCAATTCCTCCATTTTCATAAACACCAGCCAACACATCTGTCCTTCCTGTGCTAACAAATCCCCTCTCAGATTATGAATTCTGCCCTATTTTGCCTATTGGAACCAGCCATGTAGGTAACACTTATATTCACTTTGCCACACGAACGCAGGTACTTGTAGCTGAGGTACTTCTCATTGTGAGCACCCACATCACCTTTCCAACCTTTTACTAAGGGTGTGATCAAAGGCAAATGAAAAACTGTTCTGCTGGGATACTGACACCCTGGGTTATAAGCAGAAATTGTGATGCACAGGTGGTTTGAACACCAAAACCTGGGCAAGCTCAATTAAAAGAAAAAAAAAAAAATCAGATTTTTGTCCAGGATTAGGATGTTGACAGAGTTACTTGGGATGACAGTCCCTGAACTGTGGCATCCAAGCTAGTTCTGAAGTAAGGCACTAGGTATTCAGATCTCCTCAAACAGTAAGTTTGATGGTATTACAGAATTGTAGAATTGTCTGGGTTGGAAGGGACCTTCAACATCATCGAGTCTAACCATCAACATAACTCTGATAAAAACCATCACTAACCCATGTCTCTAAGCACTATGTCAACCCGGCTTTTAAATACCTCCAGGGATGGGGCCTCAACCACTGCCCTGGGCAGCCCATTCCAATGTGCAATAACCCTTGCAGTGGAGAAATTTTTCCAAATACCCAATCTGAACCTCCCCTGGTGCAACTTGAGGACATTTCCTCTTGTCCCATGGCCTGTTCCTTGGGAGAAGAGACCGACCCCCCCTGGCTACACCCTCCTTTCAGGGAGTTGGAGAGAGCGAGAAGGTCTCCCCTCAGCCTCCTTTTCTCCAGGCTGAACACCCCCAGCTTCCTCAGTGGCTCCTCACAAGACTTGTGCTCCAGACCCCTCACCAGCTCCATAGCCCTTCTCTGGACCCACTCCAGCCCCTTCAGCTCCACCACCTTTTTTGTGGTGAGGGGCCCAAAACTGGAGCCAGCCCTTGAGGTGGGGCCTCCCCAGTGCCCAGTACAGGGGGACGATCAACCCCTGAGCCCTCCTCCCCACGCTGTTCCTGACCCAGGCCAGGATGCTGTTGGCCACCTGGGCACACTGCTGGCTCCTGTTCAGCCGACAGGTGACCAACACCATTCTTCCTCCCCTCCAGAAGGTTGGCCGTGGACCATCTGATTAAGGTGTGGGATACAGTGGTGTAGCTGTGTTGGTTCTAAACTTGCTCAATCTGGACTCTCTTGCAAAGCAAGCAATCTCTATTCTTGCCTTGTGAGCACAGAGTTCACCTGAAACCAAAAGTGGGAGGCAGCACCTCTACACCAAATTGGGCCAACACTTACTCACATTTATCTATTTACCAAACAAACAGATGTTTTTCAAAAGTAAGGTACAGGAAGGAACGCAAACAACTAGTTACCAAATCAGTCTCTAGGCTGCATTTTAAAATACCTCTCAATGCACCTGAACATCACCGAAGCTGGAAAAAATAGTAAATCAACCACTACAGCCTCACTCGAACAGTAAAGGACTGGCAGATGTGGAATCTGAATATTCAATAACTGCTAAGCAGAAACAGTAAGTCTCTCAGTGTGGGCCGTTCTTTTTTTTTTGTTTGTGTTAATTATACTAATTAGAATTAGAACTTCCACCACTCCAATTTCCTGCAGCTGTGTGGTGCTGGCTGCTATTGTTAGCGCTCACGGAAAATACTCCAACAGAGGGCACCAAGAAAATTACTCACAATCTGAACACCCACACAATCCTGTCACATTGGAAAGACTGCAGACAGCATAACTAATAAAGTTATTGTGCTATTTTGAAAGAATAATAGCATGTTTGAAGAGACCATATTAACCCTGTTGTAAAGTATTGATTGCACTCCATAGTAAAGGAAATGAAACAACAAAGACATAGTGTTTTAATTCTTTTCCTGTTTGCTCTCGCTAGTTTTACTCTGTTTCAATTTACACCTATATTTGAGAACACAGAAAATGTATCACCTATGGTTCACAAAGACAGTTTTATTTTCATAGACACTCTTTCAACAACTTGATGCTTTTAAGATTGCGCTTTAATTCAAGCAAGTGGTTGTGAATATGAAAGAAAACCCTGTCTAAAACTGCCCGGATCTTGTTTGTCATGTTTATTTCTGTTAAAGAACAAAAAAAGTCAACAAAAATGTTAAAAGTTGCCAGCAGGTTGGCTCTGGACATCTCGGTTCAGATGTTACCAAAAACGAAAAAAAAAAGGTATAATTATCGTTTCAGTCTCTAAGGGAATGCTTTAATTCCATACCCAGGCATTACAAACGAGCAAAACAAGTAGTGTGTCTTCTGTAACAATTTGCTGTTGTTTGGAGAGCACATCTGCATGCTTACATCTGACTGCACAATGCCTCTGTCTAAAGCTGTTCTGGATGTGGTTGAGGGGAATATTTGATTATAAGATTTAGTATTCTCACAGTATTTAAAGCGCTGGTCCTCTCATTATAATAATCAGATCCAGTTAATTCTACTAGGTTTGCTTAAAGTTGCTGAAAGCTATTTTCTTATTCTGTGCTGAACCGTAAGTTAAAGGCAGGAGAACAGCTGAATTAGCGCTGAATGATGGACATTTCAAACACCATCTTTTATATACACCAATATACAAAAATCAGTTATCACTCTTTTCTGTTGTAAATGAATATCATTTGTAATCATCCTCTGAGATGATCTAGCATATGTAAAATCACTTCACCTTTTTTTTTTTTCTTTCCTCCTCCCCTCAAATGGTGCTCTTAAGAGCATGGTTCCTGTAATTGCGTTTCCTTCCTTTTCTATGAGAGTATCTGTAAAGACATTTGGCATCTCATCAGCAAAAACAGCAGATGGAGAAAGGCCTTCCTACGTGCTCTGTCAAGGGAATTGCGAGTTTAGGTGGGGTTTTAATAGACATCAAGGATTTAGTGACATGCCAAAGATTGCGTGCCTGCACTGTACCTATTATTTGTGCCTTTCTCTTTTAATAGAAATGAAAACAATTACTGTGCAGAAAAGATTTAGCTTCTCTCGGAGAGTATCATACCATATGGTATGGGGGATGTACAGCTGACAAAATGAATGTAAAAATGAAGTACGTACACTTCAGATCACGCTAGTTGAACTAAATTTATGTTTCAAATTTTAACTGAACTGATGGAAAAGTTTACAAATAGCACAAAAAACTTCATATGTTAATAGCAATTCAAGCAAGATATAAAAATACTTGTTACTGAGTTTGTCTTTATATAAAAATGGCCTTGGGGACTGAAGAACATTTCAACAGACAACTAAGTAAGCACTGTAATTACAAGAGTGAAAATCAACAGAGTTTTTTCCAAAGAACAGTCTTGTTATCACATGATAGCGCATGAAATTGCAAAACAGAGCAAATATTTTTCTTGATTACTGAGAAAAGAGATTTTCCTGATAGGACATGATGCTTATAGATGAGGCATGAAGATATTTGTACTGGCCATTCGAGGAGGGGAAACCACCCCTTTTGGTAGGAGAGCAAACTCACAGCCTGTATCTTGCGTATTTTTCAGGAAGTCACTAAAAAAAGCTGATGAGTTAAACTCTCAGCAAACTTAACAAAAAAAAAAACCAAACCAGCTAGCCTGAATTTGCACTTCTTGTAACTAAATGTGCTCCCAGAAAGCTCCTTAGTGTTCTCAAAATCCTATAGCGTATGAAAACAGCATCAAAATTCTCCATCAGTCATATACGTGAAGTATTTGGGCTTGGGCAGATTGTAGAGCTGGATGGAAAGATTTTGAAAAGGAACCTTCAACAGCCCAAACTCTTTGAGTCTCTTGTGGTATGAGTTTCCTCCTTGTCTCAGAGGCCAGAGGGAATTGCTGTCATGCTCTAGAATTCAGCGTGGAAATACAGAAATAACCGAGCTCAGTGCTAGGTACACCTTCATCGACATGGAGAGAATATTCACATCCTTGCAGCAAATGTTATTTGTAGAAAATGGGGGAAAAAAGGAGAAAAAAAAAAAAAGACAAAATAAGACTTGGGACTAGAATAGCATTGAAATATTAGTTATGGTGTTATAAAAGCACAGGGGAGTTGTACCAAGAACACTGCAGCTGCAGCAAGAGCACTTGAATCAGGTTTCAGACAGCTCAGTATCTGGGTGCACGGGGAAGAAACACGAGCTATTAATTGCAATATTAATCATATACTGCCACCGTAGTAGTGCAAGGTAGCACTTCACTGCACGGTCACAAAGACCAAATGTTCCTTCAGTAGTTCTGCAACTGCTAAATTTCTTGTACCGTGACTGTGCAGAACCTTATTTTCAGGGAGAAAAAAAAAAAGAAAAAAAGGGGGAAACCCCATGTATTTCTCTTGGGCTGCCTGAGCAGATCTCTGACCAAAATCCACCACAGCCACATAATCTTAGTCTCTGAGTACTGCAGTGTGACTGAACACCAGGCATAGGATGTGAGGAAAGACCCTGAGGAGCTTCTCTGGTCACCTTGCTTCTGCATGGTTTTCCCTGACTTCTGTTTCTCTCTGATGCCAAGAGTATTCCTGCCTTGATCTCACCCCTCACCAGCATCTCCTGTCCCGTGACAGCTGTATGCCCAGCCAAGGCGGTCCTTTTCCGGTCCCCACCGCAGAACAAGGGTTTAATTTTGGCTTCCTTGAAACAACAGTGTACTAAGAAACCCATCGTTAACAGTATCTCCGCATTCACATCTCCAGTCTACCACCTTCCAAAGTGGTACTGAAGCATTTTATGATCTAGAAAACTTCTAATCCACATCCGTGAAAATCTGTTGCAACGATCAGTGTGCAAATATCAGTGTGCAAATATCCCTTCAGTCACTGTGTTACTCACTGTCACATGCTCGGCATTCCCTCTGAACTCACTGGATTTTGTAGTCATGCAAGAAGAGTGCCCAAAAGCTCCAGGCGTGTCCCCATCGGTGTCAGAGAGGCACCAAAGCACCGAAAGGAATGTGGTCAGCCCCATGTATCATCAGCAAAAACCCCTTTCCCCAGCCCAACAAACACAAAATACAACCTCTCCTTCTTTGCTTTTCAGACGAGGGACACTCAGAGCGTCTGGGAGACTCAGGTGACTGGAAACAAGAGATTAAGGCATTTATCTATGAAACGCAGCTCAAGTTCAGAGCAGAACGGTCTCGAATGAAAGTCGGGACCACGCCAGGGCCTCAAGGTGATGTTCTCAGGCACCCAGATCACAGGAAGTGCCATCACAGCGGTGGGTACCTTCGGCAAAGACAAAGGACCACGTAGCCTGGGCCATCACAATAACCTCTGGAGGGTTCCCTGGCCCTCTGCATCGGGGCTGGAACACGCTGGCAGGGTAGCTCAGGGAAAGTTGCATTTTCCACTAGTTGTGCTGTATGTGTACTGGGGATAAACAGAGGGCTTTCAGTCTCCCAGGGCTGTCAATCTGTCATCTTCCACACACACAGAGAACAGGTTTTGCCTTTTAAAAGAAAGAACACTGTGAACAGAAACTCATCATTAATCAAGGCTTATTTCTCCACGCAGAAAAAAAAAAAAAAAAATCAGCAGAGTCAAGTCACCATCTCCACATTTGGAACTCTATTCCACTTCACAAGCTGTGGATAAAGAATATAAAGTAGAATCAGAAAGTTTGTCCTTAGAGAAAGGAAAAAGAAACACTTAGGTCTCTGTGTGGGATAGGCTGGTCTGTGGAAGTGGAATAAACTGGTCCGATGCACAATGCTGTGACTCACAGCGCCGGCTGGAAGAGCACGGTGTGCCATCCATCAAACGCCCGCTTCAAGACAATCCTGAAAACTTTGAACACAGCAGGATGAGAAGATCACAAACCTCTCTGGAATCCGTGCCTGCTGCTAGGCACTCTACCTGCCTTATAGCAACCGTGGCTATAAAAAAACCCTTCTTGTGCTAACCTGAAATAAATTAATGAGACTGCTTATAATTTATGACCGGATAGGTAGGCTTCCACTTTGTGATCCCAAAGACTTGTTGGAGTACTCTTTGTTAGCATAAGGCAATAGAATAATCTATCTTCTCCAGGTGATAGAAATGCAGATTTCATTGTAAATCAGGCATGACTCAAGTCCCTGACAGTCGATGATTAAAAAATTACAGTAAAAATAATTTTAACTCTAAGCGCTTGCTAACAATATATTTTTAATCATTTTTATTGCTGACAACCCCCTCTGAGATCTCTAGTGTGTAGATAAAACAATAATTAGTGTAGGCAAAAGCAAAGACTGATTTAGAGAGATACTGTCAAGAACAATTTTTGGAACTTAAAGCTTGACACGTTTTCAAAATTAAGTTGATTACTCATTGAAATCCATTACGAGGCAAAGACTTCGGCTCTTCAGAAATAAAGGCTGAACGTTTTTCCAGCCCTTTGGTTTAGGTGAGCATTAAGTGTGGTCACTTAAGAGGGGGTATTGTTGGGTGACAGGGTTAGTGACCGTGATACACAGCGAGCCAACACCTGGACCCTTCCAGTGGCCTTAAAAGCTAAATCTTGAAATCTCATCAATTTTTATGGGTACTTTGTAGCTTTACCGGTTTGGGTGTTTCAGCCTACATTTTTCTCTTCCAGATGGTTTGAAAACACCCTCAGGAAGGTGTGCGTGTGAAGTTATGAGATCTGGCCCAATCTGGCCCAATCTGGCCCAATCTGGCAAGCCGCTATCGTCAGGCCTGACGAACGAGGCCCTGATTCCAGTGGAGAGGCAGCGCTGCCGGACAGGGCTTGCACTGATTCCAGAAAGAAAAAAAACAAATAACTTGACCTGAAGTGCTGTAAAATGCATCATGTGAGCACACTGAGGAACGGGGAGAACATATCCTCTCGCGTCTGCAATAATTTGTAGACATTACTTGCAACCTCAAATGTGAAAATAGTAGGCAGAAGTGAGATTTTAAGCAGACTATACCCCTTATTAAATGAAACATTTAGCAATTTTGGAATTAACAATTCTAATCATAAATGCCAGGCAACCACTTTGGAACTGCTACCGTAGCTAATTACTCCGGTGGGAAAGGAAACAGGAGAAAGGGCATTTCAGCTGTGCAAGGACAGGTTCTCCCTGAATCTGTATTTTGTCCAAATAAAACCTGTAGTTAGATGGAGTTCATGGGAATCTTAACCCTTCATCTGTAGGAGCTGCAGGGTTTCTGATAATTGTCGTCTTCTTTTTCCTGCTGAATAAACCAGTGATTTTCTCCAAGACTAACATCATTTATATTTATAGTTTTCTTCTGTCACTTCATTGTTGTCTGTAATCTCCTCTGGGAAAATGATTTAATGATATAGTTGTTTTAGCGCTGCTATGGCTGGTGCTATCATTATAGCGGTGCCACGTAGTGAGCAGTCATTAAGTGCTGGCACTCAGGTGGGCACTGTAAGAGGAGTAAACAACTAATCACTGCCTCTCATTGGGACATCAAACATTAGACAAACGTGCCAAATAATTGTGAACAGGGCCTAAAAAGCCTTTTGGAATTTCCTGGGGACCAAAATCTTGCTGCCTTGCAAAGCCTCGAGATCAGATCCACTGGATGTTACTACGATGCACTTTTTTGGGGGGTCAGATTCATTCTTAAACACTTTCTTGAGGTGCCTGAGCCTAGAGAGCCCTGCCCTTCTTCTCTGGAGAGTGTGCAGCCAAGAGGGGAAAGAACCGGACTGGAACGTGGAGAAAAACTGGCTGAGATCCTACAGATTGTCTCTGGGACAGTTTTGACTTAGGAAGATAAGAAGCTCAAGGTGAAAAATGTCCAGTCCTTTCAAGAGGAACACCACTTTGCAAACTGTAGCAACGCTACAGCTGCTGCCAGTACTAGAAGGATGGAGGGTTCCTGTTGGTATCCAAAATGTCCCTAACCCAGAAGAGATGGCAGTTCAAGTTTAAGGATGGGATAACGCAGGGCGCAATGACAAGACGTATCGATCCAGTCACCAAACCTGGAGAAACTGCCTTCTTGTAGATCCACAAACACATTTCAGTCTGCAAGCAAATATTGCTGAGGACCTGAGGACTGTGACTTGTTTGAGGGAAGTGGCACCTGGAAGGAGTTAGGCAAAGCAAAGGCTGTATGAAGGACTTATCTACAGCACAGAAAAGGGTGGTAATGTGGTACAATATATTTTTCACAGCTGATGAAGGTTGGCATTGCATTTGCCATAAGTATTTTTGAACTGTTCTTCTGTCCCCTGTCTGTCATCGCTGAGATAAAAAGGACAGTCATATGGCTCAGCCGAGTAAGCGATAACCATGATAATAAAGGATCACCCCAGTGCAGACAGAAAAAAAAAGCAGCCAAGTTCATTATAAAAGCTGCCAGATTATTCTACATAAAATGTAAAGACATTTTCCTTGGACCTTCATTAAAATGAAAAGAATTTCAGAATCCAGTGGAGATACATTTTTAAAACTAGAATGTACAATTGGGCCAGGTAAAATATTTTTCTCACATAAATGGCTGTGTGAACCTTCTTTTCATGAAACAACAAATTCTATAATGAGTTTCCAAGTAAACCTCGCTAATTTCAGTCTACAAAGTTTGCACTTTTCAACACTCTCCAGACTTAAATAAAATTATTTCTAAATGTATTACAGGATACCGTCTCAGATACCATTGTGTTTCAAACTGCCATTTTCTCCAGCTTTTCTGATTTCTTCCTAGAAACTTGTTCTAGACAAAGAGGAAATATTCCAGGTATTATACAACTGGATATAAGAAGTGCAAGTTTTAAATTCAGAACTAAAAAAAAAAAAAAGGATGGGGGGGAAGAAGAATAGAATAACTTTACACATGGCTCCAACATCCTGAGGTGCAGTAATTCAGAGTGAGTCACTTGCCATCCGGCAAAGACAAAGTATGGTAATCCAACTGCCTGTAAACTCTTCGGGCAGAAGTTAACCTACTTTGGATAAGATATACACACATCTGTTCCTGGAGTAGGTAGCCTTTTCCATTTTAGTAGCTTATTTTAAAAACTGGGAATCGAAGAGAATACTTCAGCTCTGAAATGAAGGAACATAAAAGCAGAAACTCAGGGCTTTATGGTAGATATCTGAAAGTCACACTGAAATCTCGGAGTTAAAGTACACGGAACCGAGGCTGTAATATTCTAAAAGCAACCAGAAAACAGCTGTTGGACCCCAGAGACAAAGCCTTTATGAGTTTGTAAGATTTATCTGCTGAGACTTTCCACTTTGGAAGAGAAGTTTAGCCGCAGCTTATGAAAGACTGTTCTAATAGAGAAAGCTTTTGTGGAATGACATGAGCAATCGCTACACCAGGCGTCAGTTATGACTTGTGAGTCTGCTGAGTATGTATTAATGTGGCTTGATTAATTTCCCTCGGGGCTGAAATCTGCCTAAAACTATAGACAAGATGGCACCCATGAATTTTTAGCAATTGTTTCTGCAAAAGTGTCTTCGGAGCATTAACAATTCCTCAGTTTTATATGAGGTGGAGAAATAATTCACTATCTATTCCTCCCTTCTTTGAGAGGCCGTATATCCCTACCTCAGCTGACAAATTTACGTGGCAGGCTGAAGGAGAGAGGGCTATACCTTGTTGAGCATTTTTCCCTGCCCTGTTGCAGGTAATGCCAGAAAACCTCTGCCAGAGGTGACCTTCCCTTCTCAGGTGGGCTGTGACCGACCGGCGCAGCCACAGCTATGGGGGAGCACATCCCTGGGCCCCGGCTTTGCTGGCAGGTAGCGAGAAGGCAAAAATAAACCTGAGCGTAGTGCTGGACTTGAAATGTCTTTAATCATATTCTTGCTCCCTTGAGTATGGCCTGATTGATCGCAGATTCCAATTTTCATTCCTGGCTAGCATTAAAATTTGTGAAGGTGCGGTTGAATCATGCACTGGGCTTCTCCAGCCTCTTTCTTATTCAAATCATAGCCATCTCCTGGTTAACAGCAAGAACCTGAATATATTCCTTTTTAATGGATAAATGTGCTGGAGGAACGGGTAATGTTTTTTATATTGTCACTTCCTTGTGCTTGTTTATGCTCAGGGTTGTTTTCTTTAGATCATTTTATATTCAGGCAGACTCCTCAGCTACCCTCATATGTATCAATTTCCAATTAGCATGAAGAGGTGGAAACGTGTAAGAATTTGGATCTCATAAAAGTTTTGAATGCACCACCGTAACACCAACAATTATTACAGGGAGAGTAATTGCTCTCCTCTGAGCCAAGCCTGGCTTTCTTTAATTTCAGTAACAGGTTTTGCAGCAATCTCTGTTGGACACCTATGCCTGGATAAGCCAAACAAAGTCGCCGCCGACCCCAGCAGACCTGCTCAGTGCTGCAGAGATCTGCCTTACTTAAAGGTAGGCTTTGATTTACAAGCTTTATTTACTTCACTTCAAGCTTTCCTCAAATGGGTCTTCATTCAGCAACATCTGGTATTGAGGATCTAATGGTAATCTCAAGAAAGCTACTTCAATTAAGGGAGGGAAGGGTGAATTCTTAATTTATTGTAGGTATAAATAATTAATTTGCCTCCGAGGCTCCTTAATAAACTGATCACTGGATATAGCACAACTGGACGTAACAGCACAGTGAAAGGTCTTGAGGCTATGGGCAACCTGCATGTCACTACTCTCCCCAGAGGAATCACACCGTTCAGATGAAACTGTTGAATTTTTTGTCTGTAACGGGGCCGGGGTTTGACGTTTCCAGATACATTTCTGATGTCTCTTTTGTACGAGACGTCCCCTCCACGGCCTCCCAATCACTTAAACTGTGTGAAAAAAGAGCCTAGGAAAGAGATACTTCAGTGTTCCCAGGCCTATCGCTTGACAACGTTCACAGACCCCGTGCTCTTCAGAGGTTCTCGAGGAGGAAATGACCCAGCCCCGCGTTTCCTTTTAGGTACAAAATGCCACCGTGCTGCTTGTGCCAACCACATCGCCCTACGCCCCGGTAGGAGCTGGGTGAAAAGCACAATGTGGTTTTGGATCACACTCATTTTACTTCCAGTTTCTTTCTTCCGTCCGCTAACTTCTTACGAACGTTCCACTCGCTGAATTTTAAAAGTGCATGTTTACCCAATTAAGCCCCAAATATATGCAGATTTATCACAGCCAGCTATTTAGCCCCAAAAGCTGCTGCTAGAACGGTCTCTCTGGATGGCCCATCTATGTATTATCCTTTTACAGTCATTTTTCCATCGGCTTCTAGTCCTCACTGCATCAGATTCACACCTGCAAGACCTCATCCAACTCAAGCCTTCTCTGCTGTTGGATCTCTTTGTCTGCTGTACTTCAGTGGCCACACGTGCCCTAAGGCCATCCGTCCATTTTTCTCCCAATTCCCTATGAATCTTTGAAAGGCATGTTGAGTGCCCTTTCAGAGCTGTTCCAGAACCTGACTGAACACCTTCCGCTGAGTTCAAGCTCAGCTTTAGTGTTGTTGGCTTGAAAGCTCCACATGCTTTCAAACCCTAGCAAGCAGCAGGTACAACAGTCTAAAAAGAATTGGCTAATCAGTATAAAAATGCAATGTACCTCTGCCAGTCCTCAGAAACCTCTTCAGGTCTTGTTGGTGTCTTCCCCAACGGCACTAAATGTTTCCTCCAGTGTTTCTAATGAGGAACACGAGCACGAAGCTGTGACCAACAGCACGGGGGTAGAAGACAACTAGTAAGAGGCTTCTAGGTAATGTGGAAAGATGTATTTGCTTACACCCATGCATACAGAAAATGTGTTGCAAGAACTTGCTGAAAACGAAACAGTTCTGAGGGGTTTAATGTATTTGTAACCACCACCAGACCTACTGTGCTTCACCTGCCTGCTGCCTCCCGGAGCCCAGCTCTCCACGTCCCTTGCTTCAGCCAAACAGTGTCCTACAGAACAAGACTCTTAAAATAGAGACTTTTACAGAACAGCTTCTTTGATGTTTAGGCAGAGACCGGTTTCCTTCTGGGCTGGGCCCTGACATAAGGAATGCACAGTACAGGGTAATTTTGAAGGGATGGAATTCAGCAGAACAATTTGTTTCAGAGCAAGGCTGTGCCTCGCTCCGTCCTGAAGGCTATTCCCATGCTGTGTGTCAGTTGTCAACTATTTTGTCTGCTCAAAGAAAAAATAAGACAGGATTTGGTCAATAACAGGGAATGGGCTTCTTTTGAAAAAATCACAGGCTACTTTAGCAAAACTGCAGAAACGACAAGGAGACCGAGGTAGTCCCCTGTCTGTGGGTAAGGAATGGGAAGTTGTGGCCTGAATGGTTGACACTGCTGAGAACGGTGGTCAAGGGAGAACAGGAGGCTGAGGGTGGGTAGTGCCCCACAGCTCTCCCTTAGCACAAGAACCTGTCACTTGCTGCGATGACAGCGGGGCTGGAGAACACGAGCAGGAGCTGGAGAGGTGCCCCTGGGGGCTGGTGGTCACGGAGCAGTTCCCCTCTTGCATGCCCTGTCCCCACTATGGACCACAAGTTGCTGGGTGAACGTGGGCTGCTCCTATTCGGAAACTATTTCCCTTGTTCCCCGGAGCAGACATGAATCCCCACCCTTTTCAGACTCTCCACCTGCCCCGCATTTGGGTCCAAAAAGGAGCTGTGCGAGGGGAGGCATGGAAGGCATCAGTAAGACTCAGCGTTGTCTCCTCCTCCCCGGCCCACGTGCCCGTGGTCTGTCACAAGAGCACTGGCCACCAGTTCTCTGGGGAACAGGCACGCTCTGGAAACAGCCCCTGTGAGCACCGGGAGGTAAAATAATATATTTCATTGAAATTTGCAGCACGTTTTACTGAGATTTTTTTCTTTTTTTTTTCCAAAAGTCAAAATACAGTGAAGCCCCCGCCGTGGGCATTAGTGGACAACACCAGGAAAACTCCAGTCAATAGAATTGTCAAGTTTTCTCTCGGGTCTCCAGCCTCAGAGAGCCAGATCTTCAAGGCCTTGGATCTCGCTAAGGCTCATAAAATAACCGAGCAGATTTTCACAAGGAAAGCAGGAGTGCAGAGGGGTGGAAGTTGGGTGGGAGCAGCAGGATAATGAGGGTCCTTGACTATCTGATCTTTTGGCTAGAAAAATTTCATTTCAGTCTCTTGAAATCCCCTCGTGCTCCAGGAGAATGGTTACAAGTTCCTGGGGAAAAAAAAAAAAAAAAAAAAGAAGGACGAGGGAAATATTTTTGCTGGTTAGGAATATGTATTTTACTGTAACATAACTATATTTCACACACTATTCAAATACCATGGGAAAATACCACGCTAGATAGGGATTCTATCATATAGCATCGGAATATTGCCAATTTAAGATATTTCACTGTGAGGTGATACATTATGCTAGACATCTGTCAGTCATTATGAGCAAAATTAAATGATAGCCTGTGTTAAAAAAAATGTTATGATGGGCTTAGCAACACCCAAAAGTATAATGGGAAAGTTTTAACAGGGGACGAGAAGAGGGTAGAGGCATCTAGTAGAGCGTCAGAACCAAACTTTCTTGAATTTGACAGAGATTTATTTGACACTTTATTTAGAGGCTGTAATTTTCAGGGTAAAGACTGTACCTTCCTTAAGTTCCAAATGCCCCTCGGGCTCGAGGGAAAGATGTTCCTGCGGGGTCTCTCCATCCTCCCGCTGTTGTATTTGGCTGAGGTTTAGCACACAAGTTGTTAGCTCAGACTTCAGAAGGTGTGTACAAGAGGCACCATAAACATCCTTTGCTCTTAATCGAAAATGCAAAAGACTGTAAAACATTTAGAGCCCTACAAACGTTAAAGCTGGAACAAAAATAAACCCCTTCGTGTCGTATGACATAAAAATGATCTCAAACCTGATGGGTAAGTTTAAGTATTTGCCATGTTGGTTTGTACAACAAAGCAAACTCTTGTGTTTCACCCTTTTTTTTTTTTTTTTTTTTTCTGTGAAAACCCGAGATTTTGCAGCAGGGTTTAGAGGCAAACCTATCCATTGCCACACACTGGCTGGAGAGCAGTTTGAATCACGGCAACCCTTTGGTGAACCCAGGGTTGAATTTCGAGTTCACAATAAAACCAGCGGGTTTCCAGTGGTTTCAGGTTCTGTTGTAACCATTATACAACATCTCTAATTACACACTGCCACGCGAGAAAAAAAAAGTAGTAATAATAATAATAAAAAAGGGTTAAAAAATTTGGAGGAAATCATGCAGAAATTCCAGCACTGGGTGCCTGTAGCTGTTATTCCAAACGCTTTCAGAGGCACCGAAGGAGACCCTTATCACGGGGGTGGTACCTGGAGTCTCATCCGGAGGAGATGCCGCTTCACAGCCGGGGGGGTGCCGGGGTCTCGCAGCCGCACAGGGGGGCTACCGGAGAGGCCGGGTGGCTACTACAGGTGGAAGCGATGGCCACGGTGGCACCAGCGTTGGGCACAATTAGCGAGGAGACTGACTGTCCCCGGGGAGAGGGGAGCAAAGAAATAAAGGCAGAGCCGTGCTCGGCGGCACAGCCGGGATGCTGCGCGGCCACGGCGCCTTTTTTTTTTTAAAAAAAAAAAGAAAAAAAAAAAAAAAAGAGCAAAAAAAATTTGCAAGA
>JAHREE010000135.1:544885-563869 GCA_033628505.1 Tringa tobata
CCCAGGAATACTCGTGGGTAAAATCAACTTGAAGGCTCTGGAGCGCCTGTTCTAAGGAAGAGATTAGATTTGTTTGGACAGGAATGTAGAGTTGAGTTGCTCGTAGCGTGGTGTCACGCGAGTGCATGTAAATTGTTGTAACAAACAACGTTGGCCACGTTTTGTTTTACTTGCGATGTTGTTATAAGATCTGTTTCTCTAAGCAGCCCATGTTGGAGGTGGTAGAAATCATCAGATAATTTCAGATTCTCGTAAGCCATGTTTATAAATTCCAAAAGTTGTGGGCTTTTTTCTCTGTGAGAGTAGCAGTTTTTTGTTGTGTGTTTTTTTTTTTTTTAGGAAAAAAGCTTTTCTGTGTAATTATGTGTGCACTAATTTTAAATCCAACATTAACTTGAAATACAACCACAAAATAAATCTGTTTTGCCAGATGTTTTAACAGTGTGATTTCACAGGTGTTGCACATGTGAATTCTATCTTCTCTCTTGCCGCAATCTTGCATGGTGTTACGATCCCGCTCCGCACCAACAATCAGACTGGGACATAACACAGTCTCCAGTACGATTTTGTACAACCACAAGAAATGTATCAGAAAAATTATGTTCTTGGTTTTTGTACATAGTGCATATAATTTCATGTGTTAATTTTTCTGACTATGAGCTTTTTTTGCTCTTGGAATTTCAACCTTAATATATGCAATAATTTGTTTAAAGCTGTGTCTGGCTTATTGTGCAAAAGTGCACCCCTGTTGTCAATAATTGGTGGCCAAGTGCAAGGGAAGTGAAGGTGGAACTTCTTATACTCAATGGGCACAAACTTGAGTATAAGAAGTTCCCCCTAATTGAGGAGGAGGAACTTCTTTACTGTGGGAGCATTAGAGCACTGGAATAAGGTGCCCAGAGAGGTGGTGGAGTCTCCTTCTTTGGAGACATTCCAAACCCGCCTGGTCACGTTCCTGTGCAACCTGCTGTAGGTAGATCTGCTCTGGCAGGGGGTTGGACTAGATGATCCCCAGAGGTCTCTTCCAACTCCATATGATTCTATGATTAATGAGCATTGGAGAAGAAGCCTTAAGAAAGGCTTCGAGGTGAATGTTTTGGTTCTCCTCACCTTGCAGAAAAGCACCTATTTCTTCTCTAGCCATTTGAGTCAGGGGTTTCTAGTGTTTCTAAATTGCTGGGACCCATCTGAGTGGTGGACGGGGGACACGTTGCCTGCTACAGCGAGGTTTAAACCTTCTGCCACATGAGCTTGTGGAGCCATGAAGTCGAGTGAAAGCTGTAGATGTTGTCACTGTATGTTATCTGCTCCTGGTAGCACAACCCATGAAGACATTGTTTGGGGTCTTTAGGAAGGTGGGTGCCAAGAAGAGCTGGCAGATGGGTCCATGTCCAGGTGAGCGTTCCTTCCTCAGCCAGCAGAGCTGAGGCTTGCTGTGGAGTGGGAGTTTTGTAGGTACTTGGTGGCTTCTTTTTTGACACTGATGGAGCTGCTTTATTTTTTCCTGTTTCAATAAAGACTGATACAGCCTGGGGGAGACTCTTGTGGTCTTGTGCTTTGGTCTCCTCGTCATGCTGGTGGGAATCGGTTGCCTTGAACTCATCAGACTCCAGACTCTTAGTCTCTGTGCATCCTAGGCATCATAGCTTCTCCTCAGGCCTCTTTTTCCTCAGAAACTTAAAAGAAAAAATATTTATCCTAAAGAAACTTAAAAAAAATTATATTTAAACTTCCTCAGATGTGCGGGGACTTTTTGTTTTGGTGGAGTGTGTTTTTTGTTGGTGGTTTTTTTTTTTGTTTGTTTGTTTGTTTTGGTTTGTTTTTTTAATTTTGAGCAGGTTTTTTGTTGGGTTTGTTTTTATTTTCCCAGCTGTTGAGTTTCCTTCCAGGCCCCTCTCCTTGCCCCGACCACGGGGACCCTTCCCGGCCGCGGCGGTTCCCACGGGGCTGGCGGTGGCCAGCAGGTGGCGATAGAGAACGCGCAGCCGCTCGCCTCCCACCGCGGGGGCGCGATGGTCCTGCCTCTTCCCGGGAGCTGCTGTTTCAAATGGTGTATACACAAAAGTGATTTTTTTTAAATTTTTGTCTGTTTTGGGTTTTTTTTTTTTTTTTTGGCCTAAGCTAAAGGGCAGAGAGGTAAATCCATTAGTAAGTTGTAATAAGTACATTTTTTCAAAGCTCTAGAGCGTGGCCTGGGCAGCGACGGGTTTATTTACGGTTGTGTGAACTTTTCTCTCTTGGAGAGAAAAATTTCCTAAATCAGAAAACTTTTCTCTGCGATCTGTCACCTGCAAAAGTGGCGTCTCTCAGATTTCACATTACCAGCCGTCCTCGTTTCCCAAAGGTTTATAAAAGCTCCTGAGTTTGAGGTGTGAAGGTGGAGAAAAGTTAAAAATTAAGGGAAGCCTCTTGGCTTTATTGGAAAGGTGATGTGGCTGAAACTGTTGGGAATTGGAATATGGAAATGTAGCAATGAGACACCTCCTCCCCCCCCAACTCCTCTCTTCTTGTTGTCATGAAAATGTCAGCTTTATTTGACTCTGATGGTAACTCCTTTAAGAAATTTAGTGAAACGGCTTAAAGTGGGAGATAAGCATTTAAAGCCATGGGAGAGAATTCTGCGGGTCAGAAATGACGTCCTGAGTGCTCCTAGGTCTGGGGTGCTTCTTAATTATTTTAATTCTTAAATATTGGGACCGCATACTTCGTTTTATAAAACTTTTGCATATCAAATGATACGATTCAGCCACAGTCACTTCAAGCAACACTATGTGCGGATGGTATCTTCAGTGCTCACCTGCACGGAGGTGTTAGCTGGGTGTTTTGAGCAGTGTGTCTGCTGGAGTCCTGCGACTTTGGAAGTAGTTTCCTATTCAAAAATCATAATTAGCATAAATCATTATTATTTAATAATTGTAATGCCTTATGTTTTCTCTCTCATCTCTTCCTGCTGTGGAATTGCTTATCTGAAGAAGAGCAAAGCAGTTCAGTTCTCGCAGTTCCCCTTTCCTGCCTCTTCCCCTCCATTTTGAAGTTCTGAAATGCTCTAAAAAGCTCTTCTGGAAAATCGATTTGCTGTTTGTGTTGGTTTAATGCTTAACACTCACTGCGTGTCCTTTGTACCAGCAGCTGTGGAATGCTCTGCTGCGGTTGAATTAATGTGGGTTTTTTCTGACATGCTAAATACAGTGAGAAACTTCCTCACCAGAGGAAGGCATTTAGGTTTGGTTTCGGGATTCACATTTTTTGAAAGAATAATGTCTCAGGATTAACATTTCCGTAGTTCTGTGCACTTTGATAATTAATTTTATATCCCACTCAATGAACTTGCAGCCATTTTAGAACAGTTTTAAAGCAGAATTGCTGCTGCCTTTGTGTCACTCCCTGACTCCTGGGGTACAGGGCAAACCCCAGGTAGGGAGGGTCAGAAGCTGAAGTGTGGTAGGTATTGTAGGAGTTAATCATTGTATTTTACCTTCTTGACTGTTCTTTTCATTGCTTGTTTTCCATGCTCCGGAGAAGAGTGAGTTATCATCCTGAAAACTTGCTAATTAACACTTTTATACTTCGTATGGTACAGCAGGGCTGACAGGCCTTTCCATGAACATGCTGTTTATCTTTAGTATATATTTTCAGGAAACTTGCTCAGGCAGAATCTGCTTTACCAGGAGAAGTAAGGGAAGCTCAGGGAGGCAGTAGGAATATTGCATGGTTATCTTGAGCTGCAGCCACTGTTTGGGCAAAAAAATCCACTCAGTTTTTTTTGGGGGGATTTTTTTTTTTTCCCCAATTAAACTTGTTTTAGAAAGTAGAAAAATCATCTCATAGCTTTTTTTAACTGTAATTTACAAACTTCTTTCTCAGCAGCTTCTAAATGTGAATCTCGCTGGGGATTTCAAGAGGACCATCAACTACTTTGAAGTAGTTACTGTCCTTTTGAAAACCGTACAAGGAAGAACGATAAATGAGGAGACAACAGGAGGAGAAAACCTTGTAGTTGTTGGCACATATCTTGGGACTGGATGAGTACGTAACTGGGAGGGACAAATGCCTGGTGGCAAGGCTTTGAAGAATATTGTGAGAGATGTTAGTTTAATTTAAATTGGAATTTAATTTGGCAATTGATAAGGGACGTTCTCAACATGCTGGTAAAGGAGAAAACAAGCTTTCTTTACAGGGAGGTATGCAAAATTGCAAGTGGGGAGATTAAAATTAGTTTTAAAAAAAAAAAAGGAGAAAAAAGGTGAATGCTAACTCTGACTCTGTAATTCCTTTAAGAAATTTAGTGAAATTGCTTAAAATGGGCAATTTACGCCACGGGAAACAATTCTGTGGGTCAGAGATGATCTCCTGATCAGGCCAGATGAAACTTGGAGGGTGGAAGCAAACACCATGAAGGCAAAACTGCCTCTAGAGGAGTTTTACCAGTAAAATAAGTTTTGAGCTGAGGGCTGTTACCAGTGGCAGCTCACAAAAAGGCAAAAAGGAAGAGTATGCATTTGGGACACAACTGGAATATTTGTGGAAACTCCTGTTGTGGAAGTGTGTGTGTGTGGAGGAAACATTAGTTAGTTTCAGTGGTGACCAATTTGTGGAACTTTCTTTTTTTTTTTTTTTTTTTTTTTTTTTTTCCGTGATGACTGCTGTTTTCAAGGTTCATATACCAGGCGTGGATTTCATCCAGCACACACGAGAGGTCCTAGGGTATCAATAGAACAAATGGGTGGAGTGGAGAGACAGGGCAGCATGCGGATAAGGGCAGGCTTGGACCATTTCTGTGACCCATGATGTGCCTGCAGGGAGACACTGTGTGCTCTCTTGCCGTGTTTGGGACGAAGCAGGTCTGTGCAGTAATACCTCTGAAGCACGGTGCTGTTGGGGTGAGCCTGCCGGGACATTTTCAGTCGAGAAACGCCCCGTCAGCACTGTCTGGCAGAGCCCTGGCTCTGGGAGAAAAACAGGTTTTGGCTGAGAGCAATTATAACAGAGTTAACGAGGAGGGTGCAGCTTAAACTCAGACCTTGAGGGTAGAGTCCACTGTAAAAGGACTATCAAAGTTTGTCAGAAGATAGGAGATAAAAAGATATCCTATTGATAGAGGCTTTCACAGCAGTTAATCAAAGGAGGTAGTTACCACGAAGAGCAGCTTCTTATGCAGGATGCTTTCAAAGACAAATGAAGAGGTCGGACTGTGCGATGAAGGGTAACGCTGCACGAAATTTAAAACAGTGTGTGTGTGGTTTTTTTAACACATTACTAACAGTCCTCTGGGGTCAGATAGTGGAGAGGAAAAAAAAAAAGCGTTAAACCAAAGATGGCCTAAGCTTAGCAATACTCCCCGTATTCACATGCCAGGGTGTTTGGAGACGTTGATGTCTGCTGGCTGCGGGCTGATACCAGGCAGCTTTGCCCTGCAGATGTACCCTGTGAGGCACAAGGAGCAGAATGTTTAGCAGGTTTTTGTTTATTCCGATTTGGAATATCCTCAGAAGTGTTTTGATAGCGTGGGGGGAGGAGTAAAGCAAGAAAGAACTCAGGTTATCTTTTCAATGACTTCATCTTTTTGGCATGAGATGAATAACACAGAGTTTTGGTTTCATTTTTTAAAAAAGATTTTAATGTAGGGCATGCCTTTTGCTTCCTGTAAATGGAGTTGCCGTGCTCTCTTTGCGTTATTAGCGAGATGACTCTCAGTCCTACAACTGAATATGAGAAAGTTTGATTTACCACAAAACTGGCGAAAGTATGTAGTTGTTGGACTCACAGATCGGTATGTTTTGAAGCCTCTCAGCAAAGGGGGAGTGATTTTGAGGAGGGAAATACTGAAAAGCTTTTAACCCCTGGGGGAAGGCTTCAGTGTTTGCCATGCTTGTGCTACTCCATTCGTAGGCATCAGCGCCGTCTTCAAGGCCGCTGAAAACGCGTTGCGTAGATTTTAATGAAACTGTAAATTAAATGGGACAAAGTTATACCTGGAATCAGTTGTGCAGGCCCTGTAGACCTGTGTCCTATCTCCTAGAAAAATGAAGTTTGCGGTATTTTTAAAGCACTGTTGTCCTGTGGGGCCTACAGCCAGGGAGAAGGCCTTGCCAGCCCCAAAGGAGGCCTACAGCCAGGGAGAAGGCCTTGCCAGCCCCAAAGGAGTCGTAGTTCGGCGTTACGTTTGTAGGTGAAGTGTGGTTACAGATCTTTTTAACTGTAGGAATTCAGCTGTGTGAAACCAGCGAGGAGCAGCAGTTTGTGGTGGTGGCCGGGGACATTGATCAGAGCAGTGATTTAGCACCTCTGAGGAGAAAGGCCCAGAGTGCCACGGCACAGTGCAGTCTTGGAAGAGTTACCCTGTTTGGTGGCAGGGTGTCTGCATATCTGTCACTTCAAATACTCTTTCAGTGGAAAAAAAGGTAGTTTGTTAGTTCTGAGAAAATATTTTCAATGTATCTATGAAATTATTGCCACTAGGGCAATTCCTAGAAGTGTTCAAGACCAGGCTGGATGGAGCTTTGGAGCAACCTGGTCTAATGGGAGGTATCCCTGCCCATGGCTACCTAAAGTTGGCTTTCATTTTTGGGTTACCTACTGTTTTAGTTCCACAATATAAGCAAAACGCTGTACATTACAGTCAGTCAGTCTGTTCTGTGGTGGGTCGTGTTGTGTTCTTCTGTGGTTGGGGCAGTGTCTGTGCTGGTGCAGCAAGCCATCTAGTTGGTTCTCTTAAAACGAGAAGAAATTAATGGAATTAGGAGGGAAATGGTGGCTGCCTTCAGATAAAGTTTACCATCGTCCATTCAGAAGAAATTCTTTGAAATGCTTGTTGGATGTAGCAGAACATGTAAATGGACAGGATTATCAGGCCTGTTTCGGCGGTGGCTGATAGCATGCCTCAGTGTAAGAACAAATTCTTGAAATTCCTCTGCTAGTCACTGTGAAAATATGAAAAAACGCAGTGCTTAGTAGCCAAGCAACATAAAGTTGACATCCTGTTATTTGTACTTTGATCTAGTATATAAATCAGTTGATTATAATAGGAATCGAAGTAAAGCTTTTTAAGACTTAAACCCAGAGAGACTATACATGTTCCAAAGACAATCTTTAAAGATTGTCAGCAATATTTGTTTATGCCACCTGATAGAGGAAACAATGTCACAAAATACCTGAAAATGGTATATCTTTTCTGTGATCAGTTATGCCTCAGACCATGGAAATTAGTGTTACTACTCTTTTTGAAAGGGGCAAGCGATCTACTTAATTTTTAAAACATGGTGAGCCTAAATTTTTTTTAACTTGAACCAAGAATCACGAGTGGTTGACAACGTAATACTTCACAGGTGCCTCGCTGTCTACTAATGAATGGAAACCAGGAGTGACTCTTTGTTTTCAGTAAATCAGAATGTCATATACTGCATGTACAGCAGAACGTGCTATAGAGTAGTAAATATTTGATTGTCAATTACAGGAGATGACTGCTTTTGTCAGACATGAGTACATGGAAATACAGAGGTGGCCTCCAAGAAGCTGTATGTACCTGGCAATTGAAAGACTCTTATTAGAGTATATTTTGCACTTGATAGGAGACTCTTCAATTATGGCTTTTAACCATCTTTAAAAAAAAAAAAAAGTGAAAGGGGAATAATGGGTAGAAAAACTGAATGACCAAATACTGCTTTTTATTATTACAATACGCTAATATTACGAAGCCTTATTCAATCGGAGTATTACCTGTGTACTGCAACACAGTATACAAAGATTGCTTGTTGTCTTACTTGAGAGGTGAAAACAGTTTATCAAATCACAAATATAACTGTTATGTCATGCTGTATTTTCAAGGTAAAACAAAAAGAGGGGAGAGTACTCATCAGTAAAATAAAACAGTTTTGATTTAACTGGTGCCATAGCTTGATTCCAGTTAAAAAAAAAAAGGAACAAACCTACTGTGACCTTATTCAGTCATTTCCTCTGAAAAATTTTTTATAAGATGCATTATTGAAGAGCTGAAGTCTGATATACCTCTAGATATGGATTTTTGGAGAGATATCGGAAGACTCACTAAAAAGTTCACGCAACCTTCAAAAATTTTGTCTTGAGAAATAGCTTTGTGTTCTTTATTCAAATACTAGTTCTTCTAATTTGTCATGTCTTTTTCTTCTCCAAGGGCTTCGATCCAACATAGTTCTATAACATTGGAACAGACTGCAGCAATTTGTGACCCATAGACTGAGGCTTAGCTTTAAATCATTTATTTAAATTGCATCTCTGAACAAGTTCTTTAAAGCAAAACAAAACCCCCAAACTCTAGCCCTATATGAATTGCTTCAACAAGTTATGTTTATCACTGTAGACTGTGCTTCTTTACCATCCTCAGATATATAGATGGTAAACTAGGAAAATGGTGTATCCTTGCTACCTCCGTTTAGAAAAAAGACCTTTTTTTCCCCCCACATGATTGCATGCCTCCCCCATTGGTCTCCTAGCCATTATGTTAATATGTAAAATTAATCATTGTATGCAGATTTGTAGAGAGGATTCTGCCTGTGATAGAGCAGTGGATGTTCTTCACCAGGGGAAGGCACCTGGAAAGAAATAATACACTTTCAGACTCAAATTCAAGTTTTGCATTCAAGACAGCTTCCGACTGGGTTGAGGTTTTTAATCGCTTGCTCTGAATTTTATTTAATTATGTTAATCAAGGAATAGCTGAAGAATAGCTAACTATTAAGCTGTCCTAACGGCTCTTCTATTAATAGCTAAGGGCTAACATAGCAGTTAGCTCGCTGAAGTATTTTTTCTTTTTTTTTTTTCTCACCAAACAATCTTTTTTTCCCTTGCTTCTCTTGCACTGGGTATGGCTAGTTCCACAGACTGAAGGTGCTAACAGAGAGTAAAGTGTTTCCTACCAGTTATTCGTAGCACTGGTGTAGCAATATATTTGTTTTATGCAATGTGCTTCTAGCTATCTTTAACTTCCCTTGATTTTTAGAGATAGTGCTTAGGACATTTTAAATACGCTTAGACCCAGGCTTCTTCCTTCAACGTTGTATAATTCAACCCTTTAAAATTAGCTGAACGTTTTCTAGCAGAATTGAAATACCCACGGCGATTGCCTGAGGGTGTAGGTAAATCTATCTACCTCTAACTACAGAAGATTAGATATAGGTCAAAAATGTGTACACGATGTGCATGGTCCATGTGCATAAAATAGAGAAAGCATATACTGAAAAGTGTTGTTGATTGTCCTCTTGAACACTGAGCTTTCTTTATGTATTTCTTAGTCTTTTGTTAGCTTGTTGGTTAGTGATCTTTTTCTGCTCGAGCTAAAAGTTTAGGAGCTTGGGAAATAATCTTTCAGTATGCCATTAATGGGCTTGTCCTTCCTACAGATGCTCTAAAAAAACATTTTTAAAAATCATGGAATCTTTAATACAGCATCTCTGCTGTTCAGCTGATTTTTTAGTGAGCGTTAGGAAATGTCATGCATTCTGTCACTGGTGCAGTTCAGCCTTTTGATACTTGGTTTATCTGGGCAAAGAAGTTGTCTGATTTTTGTTGTCTGCCATTTGTAAAATAGCCGTGACTAAAGGTAGTCTTCTGGGGAACAGTTATAAGTTCTTTTGCATTAGGAAGTGTTGCAGCCTTCCACACAGGTGTAATATTTGCTGGAAGGAATTAACATTTGATTCTGGTAGAATCCTCAGCTCGGCTGAAGTCCACTCGTTCTCGTGGTGGATTAAGAGTGAGTCGGGGAGAGCAGTCTGGCTGCTGTTTATCACAGTTGAGTGAATGCAATCTCCAGCTGTTAGTTCCACCTTCCAGCTCTCAAATCCTCTGGTTTTACCTGGCTGCTCTTGCACTAAATCTGTGAAATACAGATTTTTAAAAAAAAGATTGTCTTTAAAAAAAAAAAAAAAGAAAAAAAGAGAATTAAGCACAAGGTATATTTACACGTTGTTGTTGTTCTTGTGGTGTAGATTAGGAAATGAGATTTAAGTGATTTATTAACGGTCAGGCAAGGGCTAATGATGAAGATAGGATGGGCAGTTCACAACCCAGGTGTTGAGTATGTAGAGACAGGTAGGCTGAAACTACCTTCTTCACTATCCCTTCCTGGGGATGTCTAATGCCGGGGATTATCTTCTGGATGATTTTACTGCTCTGTACTTGCCTGTATGGGACTCCTGTTTTTCTCATAATGAAGAGCTTGAATGAACATGTAGAGCTACAAAGGAAACATTTATGTTGTTTGTAAGCGGATCTTGTTTCTTTAGAACAACAAACGCAACATAGGAAGTTTTGTGGGAGTAAGAAATTTACTGGGGATGTGGTGGTACTGGTGGAGAAGGAGCCTGAAGGATGTTTTCTATTCTTACTGTGCAATAAAAAACTTGTTGTTTGCACATGCTGTGTGTTGCTGCCAGAAGGGGGGGGGGCGGTTGACTTCTGTCATAGAATCATAGAATGGTTAGAGTTGGAAGGGACCTTACAGATCCATACTGACCCCTGAGGAACACCACTTGTCACTGGGCTCTGCTTGGACATCGAGCCATTGACCACGACTCTTTGAGTGTGACCATCCAGCCAATTTCTTATCCACCAAGTGGTCCATCCATCAAATCCATGTCACTCCAATTTAGAGACAAGGATGTTGTGTGGGACAATGTCAAACGCTTTGCACAAGTCCAGGTAGATGACATCAGTTGTTCTTCCCTTATCCAGCAATGCTGTAACCCCATCATATAAGGTCACCACGTTTGCCAGGCATGATTTGTCCTCAGTGAAGCCATATTGGCTGTCACAAGCCACCTCCTTATTTTCCATATGCCTTAGCATGGTTTCCATGCTGTCCTGCTCATTCGTGTCATTTCTCTGATGCCAGCAGAAGGATGAGCATCTGAGGACAGGGCCACCTTGTCAGGGACCGTACCTGTCATTGGCTTCAGCAGAGCTAAAGTGTAGGTCCTGTATAGAGAAATGCAGCTATAGTAGAGATCTCGACAGGCTTGAATGCTTCTCAGTGTTGTTTTCCTTTTATTCAAATTTGGCAACTAGTGCATTAGAAGGTGTGCTGGCAGATCACCTAATTGAGAGTTTTGTATTTGCTTGGTTAGAAAGGTTTGCTGGAATAGGCTATGCCTGACAGATTGGCTGCAGGCCTCCTAGGGGAGAGATGCCATTATCAGCGGTGTAAATGCCAAGTTGTAAGGGTGTGTAGGATAGTTGTAAGTACTGATATATTTTTCTCAATTCTCAGATCAATAAGTATTTAGGCAGTGATATCGCAGAGAAACTAAAAAAGAAGATATTGGCACTTTTCTGATAAAATGGGCAATTTAATTATTCAGATCTGTAGTAATTTGTTAAGTTTAACCTGTGTTATTTCCGTTTAGGATATTTTGTGCTGAGGACGAATGAGTATTGCAAACTGGGAATTGGAAGTGGTAGATGTAGGGGTCTTAAAGGCTTTATTCATGGTCTGTGAGCACACAAAATATTGCCCAGATTTGTCTGATTGTATTTCAGTTTGGTGACTTCAGGGAAACTGGGGAACTGTGTGAGGAATAAGATGAATAGTCTGGGAAAACACCTTTGGAGGCAGAGCCTCTTGTTTGTGCAGACTGCAGTGATTTCATTGTTGCCACGTAGTTTCAAAGCAGAATTGGTGTGTGATGCTGAGCTTGGCAGCCAATTATTTGCTCCTCTGGGATTGCGAAGTAAAATTGACTAATGGTTAATGAGGCTACTTACTCTTGCCTGCACTTTACGATTTCTCTGTAATAACTATTGCAAAAAGTTTGGGGACGTGCAATTCTCATAATGAATATAGATAAATAAGAAGATACTTGCCATCTTGCTTCAGATGTTGTCAGATGCTTCAGAAGATAGTATTTCAGTAATCATGGATCTAAGTCCAGGGTGTAGAAAGGTACTTTGTAGAAATTTGAGACTTATTTTCAATAGACAAAAGCAACTAGACAAAACTATTGTGAATTTCTGTGAAATGTGCTTACAGTAAGTTTTCATGAAAACTGTAATTCTATGATACGGGTAATGGGATATTGGGCTTTTCACTTTGAGATCGCAATTTCTTACGTGGTCCTGGTTCAGCAGCCCAAAAGTCATTAACACATGATGTGGAAAATGAGATAATGCAAAATGCTGGAATGGTTAATCCAAATTTATGTTCAGTTGCAGAAGAAAGAAAGAACAAATACACAAAGGCTGAATCATCCCCTTTACTTTTGTGAGTAGTCTCTTCCCAGAAGCCATATGAGCACGATCATACCGGGAGCTTTCATCTCAGGGTTCCGATGTTGTTTTAATTTTTTAAAGAATAAATGAATGAATATCACTGTTGCTCTCGTGACTGGGAATATTAAATAATGATTTAAAGAGCTGCTTGTATAAACAAAACCATTTGGATGCTAGTGGATAATGCGATGTCCAACCTTATGATAAACTTTTATCATAGATTAAATTAGTATTGTTCAAATGCCTAGTACGTTTTTCATATACCACCTACCATGAACTATTAAAAACTAGACAGTTTTCCTCTAGTTTTTTTCCTTTCAAGTCTAGGAAGAGGAAATAATTAATGATCATGAGCTGTCAAAAACTCCAAGGCAAAATGCAGTTACGAAACAGTCTTCTGTGTCGATATTTAGAGAGTGAAGAGGAGCTAGCGTTGACTCACAGATAGTGTAATTGACTCACATAGTGTAATTTCCCTTTCTTTTTTCATTCCCCCAGGCCTCACAAAAGTGTTTTGTGTCTTGAAACATGTTTAATGGAGCTATTAAAAAGTAATATCTTATGTTTAGGAGCTGCACTGGTATCATGGGATACCACCAATGAACCAAAATTACTGAGATCAGAGTCTGGTTCTAAATATTTAAAAACAACTTCTAATGCATCGATTTTTTTTTTTTTTTTTTTTTTTAAACGAGATGATTTAATATGTAGAAGATCTTACTGGCCCAAAATGTTTGAGGTTTTGTGGATAAATTCAGGGTCTTAGAATCACAATTTTTCAAATTTTAAAATCTTCCGGCTGTCACAGCTGAAGTAGTATTTTGGCGAAAAAGGTGATTAGATTATACAGATTATTTCAGGTGATTAGACCTCATAAACTGGTGAAAGTAGTACTGTAGATACAGCGGTCTTCGTTTTGATGTAATTTTGGAGGAGGAAAAGGCCAATTGAGATAGGAATTCTGAATGTCTACATGCTTATTAAGATATGATCGTACCTTGATTTCGCATTTGGTGTTTGACTGCTCTTGTAGCAATTACTGAACACAGCGGGGTAAGGTTGTGCCTCTGGGTTTGCTTTCAGTATTTAGGCATCAGAGAATTGCAAGTCAACAGTTTCTTTCTCACTAAGTAGGCTTGAATAAAAAATTGTAGGGCTTTTTCGCATCTTTTGTGGTCTGAAGGTCTGAGAGGTGCTGTTGTGGGAGAGAGCAGCATCTGCCAAACATTGTATGATGAGTATTTTTGGTAATTCTTATTGTGGATCAGAACAATTGTGCCAGGGGAGGTTTAGGATGGTTATGAGGAAAAATTTTACACTGAAGGGGTTATGAAGCCTTGGCAGAGGCTGCCCAGGGCAGTGGTGGAGTCCCCATCCCTGGAGGGATTTAAAAGCCGGGCAGACGTGGTGCTGAGGGACATGGGTCAGTGGTGGCTTTTGTCAGTGTTGGGGTGATGGTTGGACTCGATCTGGAAAGTCCCTTCCAACCCAGGCAGTTCTATGATTCTGTGATTCTAACAACCTGGATTCTGCTATGCTTTCCTCAGCTAAAAAAACCCCACCTTCATTTACTATTCATTTTCTTTTTATCTCCCTCCTTCTTAGCAGCACTTTGTTTCCAGCTTCCCTGTGTAGCTAAAGGTAAAGGTATTTGAACAAGTTGCCACAGGATAAGGTCGGGCATGAACTTCGAGCATGCCAATGGCAGCTGTGGACTCAGTGTACATGTACCACTGCAGTACATGGGGAAATAACCTAGTGCTTAATTTATGTTGAAACAGGATTTAATGGATAGGAAGCAGGAACAGAAACGCTGGGACCTGTTTTCTTCCTTCTAATGTAGCACAAAGTTGAAGGGGAGCTTAGTGATGGGGTTTTGTCAGTGTTGGGTTGATGGTTGGACTTGATGGTCTGAAAAGTTCCTTCCAACCCAGCCCATTCCATGACTCTGCTGAGGAACAGCAGCAGCATGAGATGAGGGTAAGGCCTGGGACTGTACTTGCTGTTCCTGCTCTTGCTTTAGGGGGTAGCAGCAGTACCCCCAATTATTTGTGCTGTGAAATACAGTTAATTTAAAGAACATGGGTTTAAAAACAGTTGGACGCTTCCGTAATCAAATACAAAACAGCACTGCCTTTGTGGTCTACCAGGAAAATGGTCTGGGAAGGAGGTCTGTAGGACAGAAACTAACCTGGATAAAGTATCTTTAAAGTTCTTTGGGAAATTTTGGAAAAAATAGCGTGAGTTTATTTGTTATAGGTATAGAATTATAAAATGGCATCTATAGACTTACCGCCGTCCTCTTGTACACAAAATATTCAGACGTGGAGTGTTTTTTAAAGTATAATATTTTTTTCCCACTGGGTTTTACAAATCAAAGTAATCATTAAGACACGTTGTTTCTAGATACTGGTAATCTCTCTTTTATCTGATCAGTGTGCTTGGATAAAACAGCTCTAGAGGAGCTCTACTTCCTCATATGTAAGAAAATGTAAGGTGTGAAGCAGTAAGTGTGGTGGGGATAGCACAAGGGGATGGTGTGTGCCTTCAAAAAAAACCCAACACCACCCCACCCCAAAAGCACTCTCATGAGCAACCTGTAACGTTTATGAACATTTCGGTGTTAGAAAGTCTCGATGCAGCTACATCTGTGATGTAAATTCAGACTTCTCGGAAAGTAATGTAAAGCAGCCTTGTATCTGGACAGTTTTTCGTGCGAGGATTTGCTTTTAGAGTGTAATTTCACATGTTTTTGTCACACTTGTCATGTTATTTTTCCACCAGATTACTGGAGGAGGATTTTGACTGCTTCTTGGAAGAGTCTATGCTCTGCTTAGCTGTCGTGATTTTTTTGGTTTTCTTTTGTTTTCTTTTGGTTTTTGGTTTTTTTTTTTTTTTTTGCCTTCTACTGACAGTTTGAACTTCCAGAGTGAAGGCAACCTTTTCTGGGGGCCTTTCGGAGCCAGGAAGTGTTACTGGATTGTCTCTCACAAGGTCAGCAAGTCAGTTCAGTCGTGGTGCGTACATTTGACTTCATCTTGAAAAAAAAAAAAGGTCGGGTTTGGTCCCTTCAGACGGTCTTTTTAGTACTTGTGAGAGTTATGATACTGTTGCCAGTAGGAAAAGTTTGGAGAATTCTTTTTCTGTGTGAAAAATGTGTGAAATGGGATTTCTTTGTTGCCATGTGTTGCCAATGTCATCTTTCCCTTCTCTAATGGTCCCCAGTCAGTTTTATGCTGCCTGCCCTAAGTCAGGGTCTCCTGCCTGCTTTTAGTTGACTCTTTACTAAAACATCTCTCTCGTAGTGAAGCTGACCTTTGTTTTCCAGGGTTGAAAACATAACTGGATATGGATAGTTGGATATAACGTTTGGATAATAGGTGCTTGAAGTCTGCTAAGGACTTTTGAAATTTGGGAAGTGCTTTTCTGTGGTTTGCCTTGAACCCTGTGGTTAATTATTGTAATTTTTGTGGAAGTAGTCTTCCTCAAAGACAGACACGGAGTGAAAAATTGGCTGTTGAAGCCTTCAGAACATTATGGGCAGGATCTTGAAAAGCATCAAGACTTCTGTTGCTTTGATTGCAAGACTGTATTTCTCTTATTCCCTATTTTCTGGTTCACTGAGAGACTTCGATACTTTGCAGCTTTGTCTACAGTTAAAATATTTTGTCTGTTTTTAAGAGTTTGGAGTTCTGTTTTAAACAATTTCAAATTTTAATGGATACTTGGTTTCAAAATTAAAAGGTGCAAGACAAAGTGTTGTATCTGATACAATGGTGCTGTGTGCCGGGGAGATAATGAAATACTGAAGAGGTGCTTAGCATTCCATGTATACTTACTTAATCTGAGTGTACGGCTGCCAAATGTTTCAAGGGAGTCATCTTTCTGAAGTTTGACTTCTCTAGTGAGCTTTTCGGGGTGAGGGAAATGGTTCTATGTCGTTAACCTTTGATGGTATGTATTACACTACCTAACAGGGTAATTCAGTTATTGACGATGCTTCTTTAATGTCAAATATACGTATCACCCAGAAACAACCCCCCACTATTTGGGGCTATAAATGTGTTTCTAGCAGAAGAGTAGCAGTACATGGGGCTATACTGTCCGGAGGAGCTTATGGAAATCGTGGAAGGTACATGCCAGCATTCTTCTGCACTTGGTCAACGGGAGGTAAATAGCAGTTAGAAGGAAGAGTGGTTTTATGGACATAAAAAGCAGTGGCGGTAGTTTTTGTGCTACGTGTAACAGAAGGCATTTAATTAGGTTGCAAGTTTGCAGTGGGCTTTTTTGGCAATTTGTTTCTCATCAAGCCGTAAATCCCTTTCTTCATGTAAAACTCAAACTAGTTTTGCTTGTGCTTTAATGAGCTACAGTTTATGCAACAACAAAACTGCCTGGATTCACTTATATCTCAATGACAGCATTCTTGGAGGAGAAAAATTGTTCGTGTGATGATTTATTTATTTATTTTAGGACTACCAGTATTGGGATGCTTGGTTTATACCAAGTATGTATTGGGGTACAGGAGGTGTCTGGACTCTTTCTGTGAGCAAAGAAGTGGTACCTATGGGAAAAGTGCATTGTTGCAGGGATCTGCCTCTTAAGGAAACGTAACTGTTTTTTTTTTTTTTACTTTTAAAATATATTTTGTTTACATTCACATGTTAAAAATAAAAACGTGTGTTACAAATCAAGGTAAGAGAAGATGATAGGCCGGTGAGTAGAATTTCTTTCACGTTATGGAGTGCATTGCTTTCGCAGCATTTCTTATCTCTCAATTGGGGACTGTCTGGCAAAATTTTCCACGACTTTGAAAAGGGAAAGAGTCTCCTGAGCTCCTCTTCAGAACTGATACGTACAGATTCTGTACTTTGTGTCCTACGACTTAGGTTAATGGATGACCTGGTTAATAAAGTTACCTAGTGACTTCCCCTGGCCTTGCTGGTGGCCGCGGGTGGGAAGGCGTTCAATGACAGCAGCCATTGGGCAGGATCCTCCTCTCCAGGGGCTGGTGTTGATGTTTGGTACTTTTCCATCAGCTGGAAGGGCAGACAGGGCTGTCGTAGCACTGAATGCTTGGCTCTGTGGTTGGGTTTTTTTTTTTTTCTCCGTGATAGGAAAGCGCCTCAGAGAACGGCAGCAAGCGCGGTGCCGCATGAAGTGTGTCTTGCACAGTGTATCCCTGACCTTTCTGCCTGGGAGCCCCTGAATCCCAGCCAGCCCTCTCTCCTCGCGCCAATGCACCCAGCTCTGCCTCTGCCGGGGTTTGGTCTGTACGCACAGGGTACAGAATAGTGGGATGAAATCTGCATGATATTGGCCAAGCGTTTACCATTTCTCTGTGTGCAAGTGCCTAATTGAAGTCCCTTAACACTTCTTTTTTTTTTTTTTTTAATTTTTTTTTCTTGCTTCCCTTTTGAGTAGTTTTGTCACTAAAAAGGTCAGGCGAAATTTACTGAGGAAATGTTTTCGTATGCGCCGTTAAGAATAGCTGTGTACTTTGTTGCTACATTTTAAATGATAAGCAAAGATAAAAGCGTAATATTTTAACAAAGAAAGCATATAATCTTATTTTTTTCCCTACCCTGTTCACGCCTCCTGGTGTTTGTTTTTGATGGGACCTGAGGGCAGAGATACTGACTGTAATTGGGCTCAATTCACCTTTGCTTTTTCCCCTCCTCTGTGTCTCAGTTTGTTCCCCGTGGCCCCGTGCCCTTGCTGTTCTGTAGATGGGTGTAAATATCCTCTTGAGCAACCTCTGTAAGGTGAAATACTCTCTTATTTCTGGTTCTCCCCCTTTCCAGCCTCCACCATGCCTCAGTTAAACAAACCAACCAAGCAACCAAACCCCAAACCTGTGACATAAAGCAGAGACAGGAATCTATAAATAACTGTTAATAAAACTATCTGGCTGAGCAATGCAAAGTAATGTTAAATGTCTAAGGATTTTTCCTTTCACCTTTGGTATAATCTTAATCCTTATCAGGAGCAAGCTTTTTTTTTTTTCCTAACGAAAACTATTTCTAGACTGGAACATGTCTTTCTCATAGGGTTTTTGTATCACCGCACTACAAATGCAGGAATGCTTCTAAGGGGGGGGAAAGGGGAGAGAAATAACACTCCCAGATGCGTCCAAAGTTAGCTACAAATTTTCTAACTTTTAGAGCTGTGGAAGAAAATTCTTACAAGTGGCAAGCATGCAGAGAAGCCTTCTCTTGTTGCTGCAGCTTTTCTGGCTGAATAGGCTGCTGCAGGTAGCTGCTGGTACCTGCTACCCTCTCATGTCTTCTGCCTCCCCTCTTCATGTCTTTGGTCCAGTTGTCCACATCAGCTGGGTAAACGGTCTGTGCAATTCATCTGAGGCCTAGAAAGAGGTTAAATAATCTTATTGCCTGGGGGATCTGGGCAGGTGCAGGGGGTGATGGTCTCCAGTGGAAGGGTGCAGATTTTGGGACCCAGGCTGTTGACATTGAGCAAGATAGAAAGAATTTCACTGAATTTCACTGATTTTTAGAGTTGGAAGGGACCATAGAGATCATCTAGTCCAACTCTCCTGCCAAAGCAGGACCACCCGGAGCATGTAATGAGAAGAAAAAGAAAGAGTTTGGGGGATCTTGTGAAGACCTCTCCCAGAAGCTGTGGGACATACTGGGCAGGGTCTCCCTCTCTGGGGGACAACCAGCAGTTTGTGTTCTGTATCTGGTCCCGGTGGGTGGACCAGGACCTGTTGGAGAGATGGAAGGG
>JAHREE010000135.1:563917-641287 GCA_033628505.1 Tringa tobata
GAATGTACCTGCATCTCTCCTTGCATGGAAGAAATAAAAATAATAAAGGAGTGCAAGAGACTTTATCCTAATGAATATTTAGCTATAAATGAACACCATTAAGGAAACAGGATTTTTTTTTTGGGGGGTGGTGGTGGTGTAGCTTTTTCTAAAAAGATTGAATGGTCTTTCCATTGAAAGTGGCTGAGAAAACATGGTACTAAAAGTTAATTTCATGAAGTCAGGGTAGGTTTTTTCCCCACATCATGAACGTCAGTCGGGTGTCCAGCGTGTGAGTGTGTGTCAGAGTGTGTTCTTTTGGACAGAACTTCCCACTTTCATCATCCTGTTCCCTCTTGCTGTCGTGGGAAACAGGCACGTCCGGGTTTGTTTTCAAAGAACTGATACGTTTGTTTTCAAGGAATTATGTATAATGTAATAACATGTTATCAATATTTTTGAAAGTTAACTTAATTCCAACTTTTGGAAAAGGCTTTAACACTGTAGCTGACATCTAAGTACTCAGTTTTAATGAAAGAGAGAATGTTGGATTCAGGTTAAATATCACTCCAAGTCAGCTCCTCTTGCAGTTTAAAAAAAGTGTGTATCTATCTATATATATTAAATATACATATATGCTATATGGTGTGTATGTATAAACCCAATTATATATAAATAAAAACAAGTGTCAGAGGAGGTACACTTCTGACCAGCTTTCTTCTTCTGAAAGGATAGAAACTTGAGAAATTGTGATTATGTTCAATTCTATTTGCAAAAAATTCTTTGGAACGTGTAAAGAGGTATTTATTGCATCTTTTGCCAGCATAGAGGATGAGGAGCAGAGGTGTTTGAACGTCTTCCCGCTGGTCCTGATGTTCTAGGAGAGGTTTTTCCAGTGGGTAGTACCCTAATTCAATTTGCATTGAGTTTCAGAGAGGGAATCCGTCCCCGCTGCTTGGTCTCAGCAAACACTCTGTTCTTATTGCTGAATCTGCACTTCTCAAACCCCAGGACAAATTTAGAATGCATATATTTTTACTGGATATATATTAGGTTAAATAAATCTTGTGCCCCTGTTTCAGCTATTGAATTTTTTGCTACTAATCCAGTTTGCTGCTGGATTAATGTGTGTAATTGTTTCAAATGAAATTTTTTATGAATAAAAATATGATTTACTTGAAAAGCCTTGCTATGAATCCCTTCTAGATTGAAGACAAAAAAAACCCAAACAAACAAAAAACCCCAAACAGCTAACAACCAATTGGAAAAACAAATATTTTTGAGTTAGAATTCTCCAATATCCAGATTTACAGGAAAACACCCACTGGCATTACTCTTCTTGCTTGAAGATGTATGGACTAGAGACCTATGGATAGATAATGGGTATACAGTAAAAAAACCCAACACCAGTCTGTATAGTTGTATTTTCTATAAGGAACATAATGATTAATATTTTTTTTTGGTGCCAAATAGTCTCCTTAATTCACTATTTATTTGTCTAAGAAGTCAGTGTTTGTATATTTGTCTCTTTCTCCTGAGAGGAAGTCTTTAGAAACCTCTAACAAAAACTGTAGTCTTTATTACATTTATCTGGAACCAAACAAATTCTTTAATGCACTAGGAAATGCCTTTCCTTATATCTTAGCACGGCAGATAAGCCTTCGCTGCTCTTCATCAAACAGAGGGATGGCAGGACCAAGTTTGAATATTTTTTTTTTGTTTTGTCTTCCATGAAATGATTCTTAAGAGCGGTTACAAAATCTGAAGCTGAATCTTGGAGGGATATGAGAGATGGGAAGCAATAGGAAGGCAAAAAAAATTACTTTTTTTGGTATGTAGCATGAGTATTACGAAGAATTTATGGCTGATGAGCCATGTGGTATCTTATTTTCTTATCAAAATGGGCTCCTGAGGGAATGGTAGTCATGTTTTATGAGGGAAAAGTTGTATGACAGTAAATTAAGTGTTTATTATTTTTTCAAGTGACTATAACCATTACTTGATTCTATTTCTGCTTGGTTCTGCATCAGATAGATATATCCTTTTTTTGAAATGCGTTTTTAACTTCCATGGGGTATAACTTGGGATCTGACTTGACTTCTTACCTCCTTGCAGACAGCAAATACTTTGCAGCCCAGAGTAGTTCCTCTGCAATAACTGTACAGCACCCTTAGAATAAGTTTAAATTAAATTCTTAGAATTAGGGTATTTTCTCCACCACCCCTTTTTGAACAAGGTTGAAGGGGGTTATGAAAGTTGTTATGCTTAGTCGAATCTCTTGATTTAAACATTGTATAACCGTTGTCTTTTTTTTTTTTTTTCTTAAATTCAACAAGAGCCAGATGTCTGCTGTAACAGACCGAAAAAAATAAATATCTGGCAAACTTTGCAGGCTGAATCGCTGTCCTGAGTTGATGTGTTCTTCCTTTTGCCGTGCTCTTTGCCGTGGCACAAATGTGAACCCCACTGTCAGGTTTTGGGGAGCAAATACCTCTAGCTGGCTTTTTCAAAATACAGATAAGTCAATTCACAAATAATGCAATGTAACGTGAGTTTAGAGAGATTGAAGGGCAATTCCCGAGTCACTTTTATTTGATGGCTTTTTTTTTTCCCCCCTTTAAATAAAGAGATTATCTCGGGGTGGGGAGGAGGCTACTGGCTGCAGTAGTGCTGCTCTGGGGACACCCACTGAAGCCCTGTCTTAGGCTGTAGCTGAAAACAGCGTCCTTTTTAATAGCTATTTTCCATTTCAGTAGCTTTTTCCTTTTTAGTAGCTAGTGCTTGCTCTTAAGTATGTGTACAGGCTAGTTTGGAACAAATGCTTCCATCCCTTTAGTTACTGTTTTGATATGTTTACTGTTGCTTGGTTCCTCTACTTATTGTCTCTCCCTCCATCCTTAACGTGACAACAAAATTACTGTCACAATAGCAACTTCCTAGTTAAAAATATTTGCCTGTAGAGGAGCAGATTTAAATTAAGTGTGATAAATGTCTGCCATGTAATCTTTGGCTGGGTTCACAAAAAAATTACCGTGTCCCTGTGCAGTTTCGCTCAAGTTAGCAAAAACTCTTTGGTGGCCTCAGAAAGTTAGAGGTCATCTCCTGCAGCTGTGGGCCTGCTTTTACCAGGGTTATTGTACCACATCCTTACATCAGCGAACTCACAGCAGAAAATGTTTAGGAGGTGTTAATTTACAAATGTCCTCTCTGTAGAAATGCACCGAGATGACCTACCTCGGCAGAAAATCCCCCCGTAGACTGGGACATAACTGTAGGACAGATTATTTAAGGCCCTTTTAAGGGACTTAAGATTGGTTGGTGGTAAATATCTCGTATCTTTGAACTTGAGGTCAGAATCATAGCGAATGCTGATCTTTTGTGGTATCTGCATTGTGTTCTCATTTACTCTTAAAGGTGGATGTCAAAGGAAAAACAGTGAAGCTTTGCCATGATTCTGTATCAAATAGGCTGAACACTCTGCTTCCTGTCCTTCCCTGATGAAATATTCTAGGAATTCTGGGTAGTCAGCTTTGATTCATTCAATATATATTGTGCTTTTTAACTTTTGGGATTATTGTATTTCAAGAGGGTAACAGGGATGGTGTTGTGTTAATCTAGGACTTCTCCATTTGACTTACATTAACAGTAGCGCATAAACTCTCATTTTGAGGTTTTTTTTTCATATTTTCTCTATATGCTGGTCTATGTCTGGGAACCTGCAGCAATGCGCTGTCACCATTTCCTGAGAGACTGGGAAAGGGTAAAAAAATTGCTGTGATCTTGGGTAGAAATCTGACCAAAAAAAAAATCTGACAAAATCTCTGAGGTCCAAATGGCCTGAGACATTTGAATTGCCCTGGTTTTAAAACATGCAGCACACTTTAAAAATGTCTTTTGTTTTAGAACCAATTGATTTTTTCTAAATAAAATGTTCCTCCTACCCAACACCCCCTCCCCTGTAGTTGGTTTAAGTCCTCAGAAAAAAGCAGAAGACCAGACCAGGTATGTTGATGCCAATCTTTCATCCTTGACATTGGTGCTTTTATTTCTTGCTCTACAAATTTAACACAGCCTTTCAGTGCAACATCTGGCCTGATTAAAAAAAGATACATGTTGGACCAGCTGTGGGGTAAAGAACTTCATTATTATTCATAGTTTATAAACATTCCAATTAAAATGATGGTGGTGATAATGTGTTTTTTTCATCTCTGCGTGCACTGAAAGACGTCGGGAGGGAGCTTTTCGCGAGACTGTTGGACTCTTCCTTCTTCCCCTGTGGCTTTGTGGAGGGTGTGTTGGAGCGATGCTGCTGAGGGAGTGGGCTGGAGTGAACAGATGTGCCACAGGACGCCTGTATATCAAGTCCCTCACTCTAATTAAAGTTTTAAAGTGTTGATACATTGAATTTCACAAATTAAAAGCAACCGATGGGTGGCAGGGAGAGTGATCGAGACAGTACACGTACTTTTGAGTGTCTTGAGGGAGGAGGAAAACATGTTTTGGGCAGACCCCAGAAAAGTGGACAACTGGGGCAATGATTATTATTTTTTTTGAGACAAGTAAAAAGAGGATGATTTGTAGGGGACGGTGTGTGGAATAGAGAATTAAAAGGATGAATGGGCAGGGAAATGAAAAGCAATGGGGTTTACAGAGATCACAGGTTTAGAGTGAATGTGAAGGGATTACAAGGAAGTTTGGGCTGGGAGGGAGAAGAAATAATGTAAGAGAGCCAGGTATGGAGCATTGGCTTTACCAACAGAGACTATAAGAGAACGATCTGGCCTTGTGAGTGCTCAGGTGAAGTATTGCCTGCCTTTCTAATGCAGAAAGTTCTTCTAACACAAGCATTTCTCCCCTTCCTCCTCCTCCTCCTCCTGTTCCCCTGCGTGTTCCTGTTGGCTCTGCAGAGAGTGCGTTGGGCTTCCAGTCACCCTCAGTCAGTGGCAGGAGGTCAGAATTCCCTCAGGAGCTTTCATAGTGACTTCTTAGTGTCTTGAAAGTAGATATATCTATTTATGGAAAATTTAAAACATTCTCAGGGCTTGACAAAGGGAAGTTTGTAATTTAATTTATGTGCATTAGCTTCAGGCTGACCAAACAATAAACCTTGCATGTACTCATTTGGTACTAAAAGGCTTTCTGGAACTTGATTTAGACAAGTGTTTAATGCTTGAACTAAGGCCACTTTAAACCTGTAAAAGCATCTGCAGAGATTTGATGTAAGATTTGTGTTTGGAATTACGCATTCCGTTTTCCAGATATCTTGGGTCAGAGCAGCTTGATGGGTGGGTAAAGTGGAGTAATCTGGGTTTGAATGGCTGTAGTTTACAGTGATGCTCTTGCTATTTTTGGCTGGAAGCAGATTTCTGTAAGAGTGGCTTAAAAGCACAACACTGCACATGTTCACATTTTGAATGCTATTTGCATTTTTCATAGTCTTTTTATATCATCTTCTATCATGCAAAACCAAATGCTTTTGCTTTTTTTTTTTTTTCGGAGTACGTCGAAAAACTATTTTTAAAACTTCTTTTCCATCTGTTGGTTTCTCTTATTAACAGGGAAGAGAGACGGTAAGGGAAGTGGAGAGAGATACAGCAGTGTAAGCTGGTATTTAATTCCGCTCAAGAAATAAGAAAATTTTTAATTATCTGTACGTAGCTACTTCATTCAAAATTGTCTTAAACAAAAGCTTCCTTCTGTTTTGAAGAGCCTAAAATTGTCTAAGCACGTCAGCGCAGTCTCGACTTACATTAGTGGTTTTTAAAATAAGAGGTGAGACTGCCCTACTGGTGACTCTTCCGCCCCCTCTCCCTCTCTGTGGGGAACATGGAGACAAAACTATTCCCAATCCTTCAGGATTTTTCTTCTTATATAAAAAAAAAAAAAAAATTCATTTTAGGCAACATTTCATGACAATTTGAATTGTATTAATAGCAAACATGCTGAAAGCTTGCCTCTAGGTATTTCCTGGCAGAATTTCAGAGCACTGTTTAGAACCAGGGGGAAGTAAGTCACGAAGCCTTTCCGGCTAAAATTGGCTCAGACTGATTTCTCTGTATCTTAAGGCAATATCCATACAAGGAGGAAGCGGTATTTGCATTTTTTACTAATTCTGTGTAGTGATGAACTACTACTACACAGCAAGTTGTCCAACACTCGGCCACTTCAGCCTTGTTTTAAATTTTGAATTAATGATGGAAAATGGGATTGCATGCGATCTAGTTGCCACCATTTCCTGGGATGTTTGTGAGTCAATATGTTCACTTATTTTTAGAGAAGTCAAAGGAAACAGGGAAGGCCCAGGAAGTTGATTTCTTGACAGCATCTGAGGGAAAATGGTTTGCAGCAAGAGCTTCATCTCTGCTGTGGTGGGCGGCAGCAGGTTAGCCTTTTCCTCCCTCTTCTGCTGGCTTCCTTGGTAGGAATTGGGTAGCCTGCTCTTGGGCTAGTGAAGCTGTGGGCAAGGGAGATGACTTAGAAGCAGGATGATGACCGAGCAGGACTGTGTGTGTATGGAGGTGGGGAACGACTGCATTGGGGTAAATGACCTTTGGTCAAGCCAGGCCTTTTATCTGTGGTTACTGAGAGCTAGGTGAGCACATCCACTATCCGTACAGAATTTATGCTGCTAGTCAAGCAGCATGTATGAGCTGGAATCCTTAAATTAAGGCAAGAAGATAATAGTGCATCTTGTAATACATATTGGTAAATGGTAGGATTTGGGAAATTGCATTCTATTGCTGGAGCTGTTTAAAAATCATGGTGTCTTACTGCTTTTATCTAATGCCTGGGAACCTTGATATGAAGCTGGCAAGCGTTGGAGAGTGTGCGGTTGGGCGTGTTTTTTTTCCCCCAATGATTTGCATTTGGTAAAAATATTTCTGAGAAACACTGAGTTCAAAATTTCATGGCTTGCTCCAAACCGTTGATGAAACTTTTACATGTGCTGCTATCAGAAGGTGAACCTTAAATATATTTTCTGCCTATCCCCAGTTTTGAATAGCACAGCTGGGAGGTAAGTAGGAAGGGGGCAAAGGGGAAGCAGATGGTTGTGTCACAGTAGTTTACAAGAACTCTTTCCTGGTAACTGCCCGTGGCAGGGGGCTTGGAACTTGATGATCTGTAAGGTCCCTTTGAACTCCAACTAATCTATGATTCTAACTGTTTTGCAGAATTCTTTGTGTTAATAGCAGTGATGGAAGACTCTTGCCTCTTGGTACTGGGGAGCATCTTCCATGACTGAGGAAAGTCGCTTGCTAGGCAAGGGCTTCTTTCATTTTCTCCTGTCTGGCTTGAAGGGGCTGTGCCTCCCGAGATGTTCCTGCTCCAGGTGGTATCCATTCTGGCAGCAGGATGACCCCTACCCCAACTGGGCTGTCTTCAGGCACTGCCAGAAGACAGTCCATTTTTATCGTGACAAGTCAGGGCACTCCCAGGTTTTTTTTTTATTATTCCTTGACCTTTAATTCACTTCGGATATCTTCATGTGTAATCTGAATTTCTGCCTGTCGGCTCAGACCTTGATGATTGGCCAGAAGCTACTGAAATAGTATGTCTTGTCACACTGGAAAGATAATTGTATGAAATTATGAAGATGTAGTTAAATGTCTTCATTCCCCCACTCCTCCTCCTCCCCTGCCCAGTTTTCCTTTATGCTTTTTCTTTCTTACATGTTTTTGAAATGCAAAGCCTAAAGAAAGGACCAGCAGGATGGGGTGCTCATGGAGTAGCAATAGGTGTAGGGTATGGAGAAGGGCCCGCTCAGGTCCGGTCACAGTTTGCGATACAGTACACAGATTGTGGGAGTAGAGTGGATCCGTAGACTCATAGAATGGCCTGGGTTGGAAGGGACCTTTCAGATCTTCTAGTCCAACCATCCATCAACATAACACAAAAACCCATCACTAAACCACATCGCTAAGCAAATGGTAACCATATTGCTAAGCTGTGGTTAGGGCTGTGTGCTCTCACAAACTTGAGGTTAGCACAATGTAATTAACACTGAGCGTGTGGTCAGTCCCTTCACTTAAAATATCTTAGTACTTAGCATCTTCTGCACAGAGCATTCTTTGGACAGAGTGAAGAAGCTGAGTGAGAGAGTAGTGTTCAGTGAAGATGAAGGCTGTCAAACCCCTGCTCTCCCTCTGCCAGTCCTGTTGATGCTCTTCATGTAGTTTGATCCATTCCGTCTGGCTGCAGGCAGCTTTTACAGAACCCTGGTTAGAAAGCATTTCCATCACCCCAGTTTCCTCTTACGGAATAGCTGTACCTGAAACAAAGCTTTGTTTACTAGCGACTGTGGAAGATAGGATTTGTAAACCTAGGTATTTGAGGTCAGTTGGAAAATCTTCCACCTCTTTTGTGTGATTCTGCCACCACCTGAATGTGGAACAGATTCCTGTTTGTTGAGTAAAACAAAGCCTCTCTTAAAGATCTTACTGGGCTACTTACTCTTGGTTTGCATCTGGTTATTTACAAGTTGGGCCAGGTATTAAGGTTGGTGGGGAGAAGGGAAGGAGTGACTTCAGGGTCATGAAATGTGGCTGGTTTTAGACCTTGTAATTTAGTTTAAGTTGAAACTGAACTGTGTTTAAATAGGTGGGCTGCCAGTTTCTTTTCTATCCCAGACCTACCAGCCTGCTGCTATTTGTTGTCTGTACTAAAGCCTTCTTGGTGCTTGACAGCTTGCACGTGTCTGGCATTGTGCGAGACTGCTTGGTCCCAAGCCTTTCTTCTCGAAAGTGGTCTACGGGTGTTCACTAACTTGGAATTTGGCATCTGTAGGACTAATCATCATAGATAAAATTGAGGCCTGTGCATGTTTTGCTTTCTCTGTCACTTTGTGTGGAGTGGCAGCTCTTGGTGAAGGAGAGAGTATGGGCTATGGATGCTGGAGGGAACAGTTAAGGAGAGGCCATGGGGACGTGGTGCACCCCTCGCTGCCTTCCTGGCATGGGAGGGCTCAGGGGGCCTTTGGAATACTCCAGCAGCAGAAGAGGGTGTTGAAGCCTTGTGGGTTTGTGGGTTTTTTTTTTTTTTTTGGGGGTAGTGAGGAATTGCATGTGGATTCCCCTTCTCAGATCAAGTCTTGTCTGGTGAGACCTTGGTTGGTCTGATCACCTGGTGAGACCCTGGAGGCTCTGCAGCCATGCCAGGGTTCCTGCATGAGTTCTTGATGATGCAGCTCCAGCGTCCGAGCCTTAACATAGACCACGGTGTCTCCCCCACAATGGTGTCTTAAAAACTACAAGTGGCCCATGTGTATTGGTGGTTGCCCTCAGCAGAGCTTCAGGCTCATTGGGAAGGAAGCGGGAAGCCAAACGCTACCCTTGGATGGTGTTTATGAACCAGAAAGTGGTGGTGTTGAGTTCCTGCTGTGTGGGAAGGTGTGTCTCATCACACAGAAAAACAGTTCTCTTAAGAGCCAAGAGGCTTAGGTTTCAAGTACTGTTTATCCTTGTTTCAGGGCTACATCCTCCCTTAAGTTTAATCACTTACTTTATAAAGATAAATAGAGGGCACTTTCAAAGCAAAGGTGATTCTCTAAATGAAGAAATATGCTATTTCAATTTCTTAGTACAGAAAAAAACATTAATTTTCTTTTCTTGTACTTAATGTTCTCTCAAGAACATTTGCCTATTGTACTTTGCCATTTCCTGTTCCTTCCAGGTGATTTTTGGATTAAAAAATATATGTTCAGATATATTAAAAATCAGGATGGAAACTAATTGTGATGCCTGCTAGCTTAATATTTGAGTCTGCTAGAATAGTGAAAAATACCTGTGCTGCCCCTGTGGTGCTCACTGTATGCTTACAGTGTTTCCTAATAGACTTGAAGCTATGGTGAGCTTTTAAAATAATTTTGAGTGGCTAATAATCTTCTCTAAAAATGCCAAAGTTCATGTGTACCCTGTTGGTATGAATTTATACTGGTGTCAGTATAAATTAATACAGTTATCAGTATTGTTTTTTCCCCGCATACAAAAATAAGGATACCTTATCAGGGCTTAGCTTGTGAGTTGTAATATCCATATTAATTTAGATTATTTTTGTGGTAACTGAGCAGACTTGGAGTAAATAACAGCCCTGATCTTATGCATACTAAGAGCCTCTCTGTTCTGTCGTCTTCGCCTTTCTCCCTCCCTTTGTTCACACTGGAAACTTGTGGCTTTACTCTGTCCCTTGTGACAAGGGTAGTCTTTTTGTACTTTGTACTCTTTCCCTGAATTTCCTCCCATTGCCTTCAGACTTCTTCTGTCCTGTACTGCTTTCTCAAATTTCCTCTTTTCTTGTCTATTCCTACACTGTTGTCAGAGTAGCAACTTCTAATACTTCCTTCTTTTGTGTCATTTAAAAAACCAAACATGTTGTGTTATATATTTAATACTTAATTATGCTTGTCATCTAATATGTATTGTTACTTTTTAATATATATTAAGAAAAAAACACTCCAAGGAGTCTTCCTCTTGTTTGGATTGGGAGGGACAGAGCTCCTGCAATGGTGTGATCATACACAGTTTATGATTTGACCCTTCTGACTTAAAAGACTTTCTTCTCAGGTTTGAATACGTAGGTGTTTAATGGACGTTAATCCTAAACAGATGAAAGATGAAGAAATGTACGTGATGATAGGAGCCCTTAATTGACATTTCAGCTTAGGCACACTTAATGTGAGTACAACAGATTTGAGCTAGCTCGCTTGGTTTGCTGTTCCACGATCTACTCGCTGCGATATGGAAAGCAGATACATAGGGCTGGCCAAGTCTGAGTCGGAGTTAATATCTATCTTAATTTCATCCTGAGTCTTAAAGATAGGACTCTTTGTTTTTCAGTTGCGTGAACTCAGCTGATTAACTGGAAGAGGTCTGTCATGTCAATGATGAATCAGTCTTCTATCTTTCACAAATGAATTAAGGATGATATTTTTCTAGGTGGGCTTCTAGTTCCCCTTCACTTTTAGCAGTAGGGGATAATCACGGAACTGCTTTTCTTTCCCTTCCTGGTTAAAACTTACTTAGTTGAGAATCACGGAGCCTTCTTCATTAAGCAAGGCAGTCATTATTACGAAGTTTTGTTTTGTTTTCTTTTTCCCCCAATGATATTTTCTCCCTCTTAATAATTTTCCTGGTTATGGACAGAAATTGTTGGGAAGGTTTCCATGCTTTTAAGGGGATGTGAGGAAGGCTTTGAATGAGCTCTTACCCCATCAGGGTAAGAACAGTTAATTTGTTTAGAGACCATAGACTGGTTTAAATGTGCCTTTGTTTTCCTGCATTACTCTTCAGAGTGAAATTTAAATGTTGAATGCTGATTATTCAACCACAGAAACAGAGGACATGAGGAGTTGGTTTCCAGGTGGAGTTGCCGTGATCAGGCTGATATGAGCGTGTCAAGTGGTGGTGCATGGTCACAGCGGTGGTTTTTGAGTTAGAGTATTCCATGATGCCAATACCAAATGTGCTGCTGAGGTGAGGAGACAGCAGGAACTGGGTTGAAGATGTGCCATGGGTAATCTGGGGGCTCTGCACGTGGGCATTGGTTTCCTGCTCTTTTTTTTTACTTCTTTTTTCTCCTTTATTTATTTTCTGTTCCAGCGTAATCATCAGGCCCCTCACATGGCAAACATCTCCACTGTGACCACATGTATGGTGGCTGTGCTTTGCTTCGGTGCTTTTCCCAGAGGGGTGGACATAGAGCATCCCCTACCCCTAAACCACAGCCTTTTTTGGGCCCAAAAGAGAAAGAAAAGGCTCATTCATACCCCTGTGCCAGAGGGCAGGGTTTGAGGGAGCCATGCCCATGCAGAACTGCAAATCCTCGCCATCCTTTCCCCCTCGATTGTGCTAGTATGGGGGTATTGATGTATAATCACCTGTAGCGCGGGGAACTGTGTTAATGTTTATTGGCTTTGTCTTTACTTGGTTTGTTCGTGCCAGTTCTCATCTATAATGCAGCATGCATAACGACATAAAAATGCATAATGAGTACTGAACATCTGTACAGAGTGCTTTTGAGCTCTTTTTTGGTAAGAGTGTTTGAAAAGCTGGCTATTTAAAATACCAACAAAAGAACCTTGTGATCTTACAGTGTTTTATAGAACTTGTCCTAAATGTTTAAAGACAATTTTGGGCTTTGCAAAATAGCTTTATCTGGTGTTAGGGCAACGCTTGGGTTTGAAATCTGTTTTTTCAATAGGCACGTGTTTGAGAGAGAAAAGTAAGCCAAAATGATTATATATTAAACTGTATGTGATAAAATATACCTTGGCTATGTAACTTGTTCGGTACTTTTCCTGTTGATGCTCACTTGAATTTGAATGCCTTCCACAATAAATCTCCTGCCCCAATTAGCCATTAGGCTTACAGATCGTTATTTAATGGATAGTGTATTAATGGACTTCCCACTCTAATTACTAAAATGAGTGCCTTGCAAATGCACTAGTCAATGATTGAATGTGTGTGGTGGATCTTGAATTATCTTCTCTTTCATTCAGCTGCTTAGAGCAGAGATGTCCTGAAAAATTTGTCTTCTGAATTTTACCCGCACCTCAGTGCTACAGTGATACATAAACACTTTGTCTATGAACTTAAGATGTTACCATTAACTGTTCTTCTTGATGCTAATTGCAGACGGTGATTTTGTTGAATGAGTAGAGCCTTTTTTGGTCCTGACCCATTGCTCTTAAAATTTTATTATTAATGGCAAAGTGTGAGTTCAAAATGTGTGAAATTGTGTGTATTGATTTCCCGATTTGTCAATTAGTCAATTAGATACTTGTACATAAAGGCACTTTTATGTTTAAGGCTCTGGCCTTAATTGTCGTTACGACGCATTAATGTAAAATCCTTACACTAAACTCAAATAAGATATGCAATTTAGCAGTAATGTGTTGTGTTAATATCAAGGTTCAAGCTACAGAATAGTTATTTGAGCTATTTTATTGAAAACAAGCAAAAGATGCATGACAGAAGTGGTAGCAATAAGATGTGACCAGGGCTATTGTCTTGAGTGCTGTTCTGCTCCTCATTCCTTAGGCTATATTCCAGAGGCCAGGCTGAAAACTGTCCTGTCTTCCAGGTTCTGGAACCAGGAAAGTGGAAGCTCACTGGAAAACTTGAAGTTCAATATGAGGCTTGGTAGTGTGGCTTGTAAACAAGAATAGCACCACCACAAAGGTGTGGTACTTAAGCAACCTGTGCCACTTCTGACTTCGTGTGCCAAAGCTGTTGTCTTTTCCGAAGGATCTTGGTGCATCCCAAAGTGTTAACAGCGGGAGGCTGTTGTGTGTGCGCTGCCTGCAGTGAGCCTGCCCACCTCCGTGGGCTTCTGGGGCTGGGAAATACTTAAAGGGTGGGTGTCAAGAGGATGGGATCGGTCTTTTTTCAGTGGTGCCCAGTGACAGGACAAGAGGAAGTAGGCACAAACTTGAATATAAGAAGTTCCATCTCAACATGAGGAGGAACTTCTTTGCTGTGAGGGTGGCAGAGCCCTGGAAGAGGCTGCCCAGAGAGGTGGTGGAGTCTCCTTCTCTGGAGACATTCCAAACCCGCCTGGACATGTTCCTGCGGGACCTGCTCTGGGTGGACCTGCTGTGGCAGGGGGTTGGATTAGATGATTTTCAGAGGTCCCTCCCAACTCCATATCATTCTGTGAAATCCTGGGGTGCTGATCTGGATCGAAGGAAAACAAAATCTGATTTAAGTTGAAATCGTTGAGTGATAGAACTCTGTCTGGGAAAAATCCTGGGAGTTGGTAAAGCCTCGTTTCCACCTGGGACCTCACTGCTGAGCTGGTGGCCACACAGGTAGCCAAAGAGCTTTTGTGTTAAGTGGCTGAACACTTGCTTTCTGTCCTTCTTTTTGTCATTGCTAAGAATGTTATGAATTGTTGCTAAGAGTTACCAACCCCCCCCCCAGGTCAAGTAGACTTGAAAGGCGATGGGTCAATGTAGTGCAAGACTGGGTGGGCAATAGTGCTGTAAGGCAGGATAATCCTGGCTTTCAAAAGCCATCCCTTTTTTTCCCCCTCTCCTCTGGATTGCTCTGGAAGTGCTGAATAGCTTCTCCATGAGTCACAGGTTGCAACCCAGGTCACCCTCCTTCTCCCATTGGGCGGTTTATCACTGAGCTGACACAACAGGACTCTTTCAACATAGCTTCCAGTCAAGTGTGGTGAGGCCTTGGAGACAGCCGCTATCAAGAGGTACTGATAAGAGGGCAGGCTTTGCAAAAATGTTAATGGCAGATAGGAGCGCATTCTCAGCCCTCTAGGCAACCTGTCTCCTTGAACCCCTGCTTCTAGGAAGGAGAAAATGACCTACATAATTTAATGCCTTTTTGTTACTAAAGTTATGTTTTTATGTTTCCCCTTTTAAGGCAGGCCTTTGAAGAAGTAAACGTGCTAGTGTCTCACAGGCAGGCTTCAAAGGCTGTGTTGGATTTTGAAATGAAGCGTTTCCAATATTCACATCCTCTGTATGCTTTGTTGAGTTTGTTCTCTGAAATGACTGTAGCCACCATGGCCCAGCCATTGGTAGATTTCTCTTTCTAGTCTGGAGAAGAGAAGGCTGAGGGGGGATCTGATCAACGCCTATAAATACTTCAAGGGTGGCTGTCAGGAGGATGGGGCCGGTCTTTTTTCAGTGGTGCCCAGGACAAGAGGGAACGGGCACAAACTTGAACACAGGAAGTTCCATCTCAACATGAGGGTGGCAGAGCCCTGGCAGAGGCTGCCCAGAGAGGTGGTGGAGTCTCCTTCTCTGGAGACATTCCAAACCCACCTGGACATGTTCCTGTGGGACCTGCTCTGGGTGGACCTGCTCTGGCAGGGGGTTGGACTAGATGATCTCCAGAGGTCCCTTCCAAACCCAAATCATCGTGTGATCCATCAACAACCCCAGGCATTAAGGTAGATGTTTCAGTGGTTTTGCATGTTCTAAGGTTTTCCTTTTAGAACCAGGAGTCTCTTCCAACACCACTGGAGACAGTAATTGATATCTCTTAACGTTACTGTGAAGTTGTATCTCTATATCCTGAAATGAATGTGATAACCACTTTCAAGGCCTATTTGAAAAAAAAAAAAAAGCATGTAATGTTACAGACTAAAAAGATGATGCATACAGTTACACACCTTGAATGAGTGTGAAAGAAGAAGTGCCGGTGTTGCAGTAAGTAATCAGTTATTGGTTCACTGGCTTCTTGTAGTTCTGAAATCAAGAGTTGGTGTCTGTGAAACAAGCAGAGCTGCACTGAGGAGTGGAAACTCTTGTAAAAGCTACTTAGTCATTTGAAAATCAGTTGGAGAAAATACCTAGCAAGTCAATCTTTTGGACTTAGTATAAGTGGGAAAAAACCATTTACAATAATGCAAAACATGGATATAAAGTTGAAAAACATTTGCGTATGTGTGTGTATATATGTATAGTAAGCAGGTTTATTCAAAAAGAATTTCGTGGAAGGAGCTTAACTTTTGATGCGAGCACAGAGGATGGTGCCAGCATGAGGCAGAGTTCTTATTGTGGATCAGAACAATTGTTGTGGCAGGGGAGGTTTAGGTTGGATATTTGGAAAGATTTTTATACCTAAAGAGTTATTACGCCTTGGAATGGGCTGCCCAGGGCAGTGGTGGAGTCCCCATTCCTGGACGTATTTAAAACCCGGGCAGATGTGGTGCTGAGGGATGTGGATTTTTTTCAGTGTTGGGTTGATGGTTGAACTTGATGATCTTGAAAGGTCCCTTCCAACTCAGGCAATTCTATGATTTCATGATTTTATGAAGGGTTTCTTCATCCAAGAAGATCAGAACAACCTAGTTGTAAGGAAATGTAATTATATTTGGAAAGGTGATCACCTAACTATGAAGACAAAGATGTAGTTGACCTTGATTAGGGCCTAATGTACTAATGAAATATTTGAAAAGTGTTTTGACATAGAGCAAAAGCTTAAAAATCTTATCTGTGTTGTTTTGTTTTTTTTCCCGTGCATCCTTCAAGCAGTGTCGTGGCTATCAAAATGCTTCAGCTTTCTGAGACTTGATGAGCTGCTCTCAAAGTGGTCTTTGCTTTGAAACAATCTGCTGTGAGACGTGTAGTGACAGTACGTTGGACAAGAGGCTGTCAGCTCTGCAGAACTCCAATTTAATAGCTGGTTTTTAGGTGCTGCAGTTCTAGACTTGTTATTTAAGAAATATTAGAAGAAGCATGGAAAGGCAATTTTTTTAAAAACATGGTGAAGTCCAAAAATTTAACACTTCAAATTTTTCTGTTGTGAGCAGGGCATTATTAATCTTTTAATTGAGTGCTCCCGTGTGAAGAGCTGTCAGTCATCCTGCCGTGCCTTCCCTCCGCTCCCTCCCTCCCAAGAATAAATGCTTATTTTGAGGCACAGAAGTTGTGTTTACTTTTTTACAGTTGAAATATTTTTTTAATTTTTTTTAAGGTGCTCAGGTACGTTTTTATTTATGCTTCACCTGTGGTTCACCACGTGGAATCACTGTGTGATTCTGTGATATGTTGATTTTTCTGATGGTATTTACAGTCTCAACGATTTTGTTATCGTTGCTCATTAGAATCTTTTCTATTTGTATTTTCATGGCATGTACCAGCAGGGCTAGATGTGGGATTCTCTGGCTGGTGCCAGTAGAAGCAGCAGCCTGAATATCACTGTTTCATTTCTTCCCAGGGCATTTAGGATGGATTATTTTGCCTTTGGGGCTGTATACATTGAGAATTTTCGAACCAGTTTTAAAACTGGTCGGAGCGGTAGCGCTGATCACGCTCTCTTTTCTTCAAGCGTAGCGCTGGTCTGTCTGACCTGTTTTCTGTTGAAATAGCTCCCTAAAATGCCCCCAGTCTGCCCTGCTAATACACTGCTTATTGCTCTTCAAACGCATTAGGAATTTCTTGTTCTACTTAGCACTCTTCATATCCAACTCCGGATTTAAAATCACTCTGCAATTTATTTCTTCTCGTTCCAGTACAGTGTGTTGTTGTGGAGCTCGCCTTCTTAAAGGTCAGAATGATTTGTAGGTGTGAGCACAAATTTGAGAGCGGTAATTCGGGAGACAAATGTAGAAGATGTCTATTTGATGCATTTATCTGCTACTAAATTTAGTCTTGGTTGCCTTGAATTGCGTATAAATTTAGGTCAGACCTGCAAAACTGTTCTGACAAAAGATTTGTTCATAAATCTGGTATTTAAGTGATAGCACAGTACTCTGTATTGGGAGGTCAGGGTTCACTTCTCTCCTCTGTCATTACTGCTAATGTAGATTGGGCCGTTTTTCTATGTTACATTGGCCTTTTGCTCCGGTGAGACTAATTTTTTTTCTGAAGCGGCAAACTGCATCAGAATGTTTTACGACTTTAAGAGGAATGTTTTAAGTTTGGGTCTCCTGCTGACAGGGAAGAACATTTACCATTAAGTTCTCATGGCGAGGAAGCATCGTGACTTCTCTTTAGGCTTTTTCTCAATTCCTTCTCAAGAAGAACAAACCCCAAAATATTGCCACGAGTGGGAATGTTTTTGGCTAAGTTCTGACAGAAAACCGTTGTTGTTAATTGGCTGTATGGTTCCATCTTAAGCAATTAAAATGATGTTGTCTTTGGATAGGAGTGTTTAACATATTGCATCCCAACTGAACCCTCTTTTCCCCTGCTTTAATTTCTAGTATAAGCTGATAACAGCCATTTTTCAGAAGCGACGACTGCTCTCTGCTGCAGTTTTTTCCACGCAGATGGCAAATACTGAGGATGCCCATGGAGTCAGACACAGTGGAGCGTGCTCCAGGGCTGAGGAGCATCCCCTTAGCTCTCACCCAGGAGCTGCACTCACCCAGTGCCGTGCTCACACCAGGATATGATTCCTTTCCAAGCAGGGTTCTTGGAAGAAAGGAGCTGGGGCAAAGAGAGTCCCTCTCTACCCGGTGTGGACACGGTGACTGTGTTCAGTGAGGCTGAGAAATCACTGCTTCCCCCTAACCAGGGGTTCTGTGGTTGCCCCACATGGCAGAAGCTGGAGGAGAAGCCTTCAGGGAGGCACTCGGGCTGTGGGGATGTGGCTGAAGTGACAGCGGCAGTTTCACCCCTCTAATAAGTAATTAGAGCCCACCTACTTTTGGAGAAGCAGGGATTAATTTTGTGTGTGTGTGTTACTTTTGGATGCGGTAATTGGAACACTTACTTGATGGTGGGAAGACATTTTTTAATATTACAAAAGGGAATTTTTTATGTTTGTGCTTGTTAGAGAAAGATTTCACTGTTCTTCCTGGACTTGGCTTTGTTTCTTCAAGAAAAAAAAAAGATTGTGGATTTCAGTAATTAGTGGGATTTGCACATCGATGTAAGAGTAGATGGTTTCTGGGTAATGGTGACAAACTTTTATCTTTGTATGCATTTTAATTAATAAAGGACATAATTAGGCTTGGTCTTTACTCCATTGGCCAAGTTCTAGCCTCAGAAACCCAAATGAGGTCAGACTCTCTCATTCCGTAAATGCTGACTGTCAAACACAAAAAATGTAATAAGTCACAGCTACAGTTCTTGTACTGCACACTTTTATTATTGCTGCTTTTAGTTTTTAGATTTAGAATTTTAAACTTTTTTTCTGGCAAATATTTAGAACACACACGCCCCCGAGAAACACCAAAAGAACTCTGCTTAACTTAAAACTCTAAACTTTTTAAACTTTACTGTTACAATTGGAAAAGTACCAACATGGGGTTGCTGAGAGATTGAATTAACTTTTCATCACAGGATGAAGCACAAAAATGTCTGTTGGAGAGGAGCGAATAAACATCAGTAAGCACTTTAATAGTTCACAGAAAGCCTTAAAAATGTTGTGTAGGTAAGATCTCATTATTCAAATGTGGGAACTCTTTCCTTCTCTTTGCTATTTGTTAGCAGTAGGTCAGTGTATCGTCACTCCTAGGCTGGATCTATGCAAACGTTTGAATTGAGAGCTAATGGCAGCTGCTAATATTCTCTAAGATGAGAAATGACTATTCTAGGTGCCCATGTTTTGACTATAGGACAAAATAACCTCCAGGTATTCTCTGTTTTGCATTTTTGCGTTTCATTTGCTGCTGTTTAAAGAATAAGCTATTACAATTCTTAGCATACAGAACAAATAAGATGAAAGGCATTCAAAAGTGCTGCCCTTGGAAGGAAAGGTAAAATTGGAGAAGTCTGTGAGAGGAACGTGGATGCTGTCAGAGCTCTTTGGTCCCCTGTCAGGTCGTGTATTATGAAGGGGGGGATCATGGAACTTTTAATAGAAAGTAATGCTTACTCCTTGGTACTTGCTGTCCTTCCAAATTTGTGCTTTCCTCTCTCTGCTTAGTAAGCAAGAAGGAAGCGCTGAGCGTACAGCAAATTGAGTTTGAGTCCTTTAATGACCAGTCAGTTGCTTTGACTTAGTCACCAGAGGCGTGGGTGATGGAGCAGGTGATTATATTGATGCTCCCGTGTGTAGTGGAAACACCATGTTCTCATCTTCTTCCGGGAAGGTTTTGTACTTGTGACATGATATCCAAGTGTGCCGAGCATCTAGAATGTATAAATAAATCTTGTATAGTTCTATAAAAATATCAATAATAAAAAAATTGGTCCTTTTTTTCTATTTTTTCTTTCAATTTAAAGCTGGCTATCTGATGCTCTTTTTTCAGCTAGCAAATTGTGAAGCTCTAATAAATGACTGATGCGTAGCCGAAAGCGTGGCAGTGACCATCATCACTGGAAATTTAATGTTCTGACACTCCAGAGGAACAGATCAGTAACAGCAGTGGCCCAGCGAGGAGCTGGTGCAGTCTTTGAAGGCAACGAACCTCATGATGTATCGCGGGCTCAGGGATGAACTCTGAGACAGAGCTCTGATTTTTTTTTCAGGAATTGTTAGTCCACTCTATCTTACAGCTTCCTCAGAAAGCACATACTGCCACCAGTCTCTCGAGAGATTTCAAGAATAAATGAATCTGTAAGAATAACTTTTTTTTTTTTTTAAGCCCAGTGCTATATTAATGAAGAAAAAAGCGGTACAGGCAGTGCTTTGTAACAGCTGGAACTGTTCTAGTTTTTACTGTGCTTTGTTCTCATGGAAATAAAATGGAGTAGAAAGATTTGGAACAGAGTGATTCAAATAGGGTAGGTGAGAATTTCCAAACCTTTTACGGTAAAGCCCGAAGGAGAGTGATGCCGTATCGCCCCAAAGCAGTAGCCACCCCTGCCTGATCCCCAGCCCCACTGTGTAATGGAGTTGGGGCAGGGAAACCTTGAGCACTGGCATTTTGTCAGGGCCATAAAACGTGTCTTATTGCCAGTGCCCCTGGGGGTCTCATATTAAATTGAGCATTTTAGTTGCAAGTGTATATTTGAATATTTTTATTGATTCTAGTATCGTATATTTGGCTCACAAAAGAAATGCAGAAGTTTTACACCTATTTGATGCCCTGTTTATATCAGGAGGCTCCATCGGGTATTGTTTCTGCAGAACAGTACTTGAAGACTTCTCTGTATAAATGCGTCGGCCTGAACTTGACTGAAGCTTTTTATTACTTTTGTGATTGGTATCTTTAGGCACTGAATGGCTTAAGACTTGCTCCCTAAATTGGAAGTCTGACATTTTATCATGATAATCTCTCATGAAGTACTTAGCAGCAGTGATTATAACCAGAAATATTGTTTATTGGTGGTTTTTTTGTTGTTTTTTTTTTCCTAAGTATTCATTCTGTTTGATTTGTACTGATGGCTTATACAAAAAGGATTCAATATCAAGGACATAAAATGTTTTTTTTTTTCTTGGAAAAAAAACACAAAACATCTAATGCTTATTTACTGCTATCCTTCTCTTTCACATTTCAATACCAATTCTTGATTTTCCTTTTTTCCTTTCATCCTATTCAATTAAAGTAAGGTGCTGCTGATAAAGAGGAGTACCTTGTTAAAAAGTTCTTGTAAATTTAGCATCCGTCTGCATATTATGTGTTCCCACTGTATTTAATCCTGAGTAACAGCTAAAGCTTATTTCATGTTGCTTTTCCATATTTCGGGCACAGCTGATGAGGACTCTGGGGCAGGGTCTGTCCTGGGGCAGGACTGTGTCACTCCAGTGCTGCTCCTCAGCTTCTTGCTTGTCTTGACCTGACACTTTCTGCTTCTTGGAATTCCGTGCCTCAGCAGCACCGCTCAGAGCTCCCTGCCCTCACCCAAGCAGTGTCCTGCTCCAGAATTACAACACTGGTGTCTGCACCGTGTAGAAATGTTAGAGCGTTTAATTGTGGTGATGAAATAACTCTGGGAAATGTCACCTGGGAAAAGACGTCTAAATTGGAGGGATTCCTGTGGTTGCCTCAGACCGTGACCACTGCGTGAGAATTCACTGATGGGTTTGGGATGTCAGCGAGGTGGCAGTTTTGGGGGGGGTTACATAGTCCAGCTGGAATAATGTGTCTGTCACCGCTTACTGGGGTGGGCTTTGATGATGATAGTGTAATTGGCAATTCCTAAATGACAGGTTCCTGGAGAGATTTTTGTCTTCCCATTAGGTTTCTGATCTTTTTCTTGTCTGATCTAATATTTAAAAGTACTTAAAAGTATAAATTGAACATAAGTTTGTTGTTTGTTTGTTTGTTTTTAAATTGCAACTTGCAGGTTGAATATAAAAATTAGAAACTTAAGGCGTGTTTATTTTTGGTTGGTTTTTTTTTTTTGGAAATAGTGCAAACTAAACACTGTTTTGCCATTTGAAAAGAAACAAAAAAGGAGTTCCTCTTCCTTCTGCTCTTCAAGGTCTACAGCTACACATACAAATTTCCTCTTCGGCAGAAAGAAAGATGAAACTGAAGCAATTAGTCTAGTGTAGGAATTGATAGCAGGAGGTTTAAAGGTGACCTGAACATGTTGATTGAATAAACATAATGTTAATTCATTTATGGCTGTATAATTTAAAACCAGCTCAAATTAGATCCTCCTCTGCTTACTTTCTGAAATTGGAGTTGTGAATTTCCGATTTGCTAGACCTAAAAGCAGCAAAGACATAAATGACTGTATCAAAGGATGAAGATGTCTGCTTCTTCCCAAGGGCAAGAAAACACAGAATTTTGAACCCTCATCAGAGCAGCGTTGATACTGAAAACTATTTTGGCCTAAGGAAAAATGTTCTTACTTCTTCCTCTTGTCTCCTGCCTTGAGTGTTTCTAATGTCTTTCAATATTTCTAAAAAGTCTGTTTGGTTTTGGTGGTGTATGGTATATTCTTTTACATTTCCTCCGTACAGTGTACAGATATAAGGCTGGTGGTGAGGTGGGGGGAATTGCCTGGGGAAAGTTGTCATAAATCTCACTGTATTCTTCCTGTGGCAAAGGAGTTCTGCGGATGAGGTGGGCTCCTCACTTTTAGTGGTTCTTATTTGCTTATTCAGAGTCAGTGAAGACTATCCCTTTTGTTGTTTTTAGTATTACTAATTGCATAACTGTAATGGGGTAGGTAGTCCCTTGTCTTGAATAATATTTGAGAGTGCTCATCTTGCAAAACCTTTTCCTTTACAAAGTATGGCGATGGGTTGGGGAGTCTGTGCCTTTTTCTAGCTGAATGCTGAAGGAATTAAAATATTTTCTGGCAGTCAGTCTACTTCATTTTGTGTTCCCTGTTAGCTAACGAATTAATACTTCTTACTTCCAGCACTTGTCCTCTTTGGGATTTTTCGAGTTCTCCAGTTTATGGGTTGAATGTGGTAGTATTCAGTGGGTTGAAGAAGATGGGTAAGGAGGGGAGGGAGCAAAATATTTCCAGCAATCGAGTGCGTGCAGGAACCAAGCCACAGCAGTTTTGGAAATGAAACGAAGTGGAATTTCTTGCGCGTTAGCCTGTGACCAGTCTGGGTTGAAACCTGTCCTCTGGGAGGCTGCAGGTGTGCTGTGTCCCCGTGCAGGTGTGTGGTGTCCCCATGCAGGTGTGCCGCTCAGCTGGAACCCATCTGGGTCCTGCCCTGCCTCTCTCGCTGGCCCACCGATGATTTGGGAGCATCCTGAAGTGGGAGCAGGGGGCAGAGAAAAACGTGGTTGCCAAGTGGTACTTTCTCCTCTTCCAGCCAGTTGCCTCTGACAAACAGCACCAGGACAAAACCAGCAGTAAGAAAAATTTGACGTTGGCTTACCACAGCAGATCTGAGTACAATAAGTCCGATGAGCCTTCAGACTTGGCCACCGCTTTAGCCAATGCCTATTCAAAGAGAGCAGCCGGCAGAGCGGGGTGACTCAGCGGTGGCAGCTGGGGTGGAGATGCCATCTGTATCCCAAACGACTCTCCGAGTAGTGCGGAGTTGCCTGACAGCTCACTACGGGTAAGGTAGGTGGGCCCAGAGTGGTACGTGATATTCAGGCTGTGGAGCAGCAGCACTGGAGAGCAGATGTCCAGAGAGCATGAGCGATCCCTGAATAGATCCAATAGTGCTGCCGTGTAGACTGTTGTGGTGATTTTTGGGCTCGGGGAGATGGTGTTGCATCCAATTTTATCAGATGGCCCTGGTAAGTCAGAGACCTGCTGAGAGTGATGCTGAGAGAGAACAGATGTGGATTGTTTTGGTAGAGCTCTTTTTTGGAAGCGCTCTGCTACCGAGTCAAAAAAGCATTACTGGAGATGGAAAATGTGCCAACTGCAGTGAGAGTCTGCCGTAACTGCTGGTTTGCAATTCCTGGTTCCCTCAGGAGCAGAAAAGGACTGAGATTAGGTACCCAGGCAGATGTCATCAGCGTAGATAACTGTGCTGTACGGATTGAAGGGTAACACCGATTAGAGCTTTGAAACGTGGAGCACTGGTGCTTTTACTGGCTCTCTGTTCATCTGAGCTGTTCCTGGAGGCAGTGAAAATGATGCTTGGGTACAAGGACGCTGCACGGTAGCTGTCTCTCAGGGCTTGTGTATGTCATGCTGTGCCTGCCAAATTAACTCTCGGTGAAACTCGTGTGGACTGGAGGATGAGTGTTTTCCAAATAACAGGACTATGTAAAGAACAAGATGAAGGCGGGCTGGTGCACGGGTGCCAGACAGAAAACTCCACTTGCCATCCAAGGACATTGAATTCATACGTTCCCTGAAATTGGGTACGTGGGCATTAAATGGATGTAAACATTACAAGGAGTTGTCTCCTACGGGAAGGTGCTGACAATGTCTCTCTCTTCTTCAGCTGGTGAAAAACATGTGCTGGCAAAGTTGGTCTTTTTGAGTCCCATTTCTCTGTAGCTGGGAGGAGATGCCAGCGGTGCGTGACTCTTGAATAAGGCTGTTGGCCCCTGGATGTGGCTCCGTGAGCGCTGAGATACGTCTGCACTTGCGTGGGCACGTTTAGTTTGGAGAAGAGGAGGCTGAGGGGAGACCTCATTGCCCTCTACAACTCCCTGAAAGGAGGGTGTAGAGAGGTGGGGGTTGGCCTCTTCTCCCAAGGGAATAATGACAGGACCAAAGGAAATGGTCTGAAGTTGTGGCAGGGGAGGTTTAGATTAGATATTGGGAAGAATCCCTTTACTGAGAGGGTGGTCAGGCACTGGAACAGCCTGCCCAGGGAGGTGGTGGAGTCACCATCCCTGGAGGGATTTAAGAAATGTGTAGACGTGACACTTCAGGGCATGCGCTAATGCCCGAGATTGTTGGGTTGTGTCTGTTTGTGGTGTGGTGTTTTTTTTTTTTTTTTTTTTTTGTGGTTGGACTTGATGATGTCAAAGGACCCTTCCAACCATGAGGATTCTGTGACTCTGTGATTCTTCATGCTCAGCGCCCGAGACGATATCGGGGCAGATAGACTTAAAATCTCTCCATGAAGAGCAGTTGGGGTTTGTCAGCTCCCTACAGCCCTCGTGTCTGTGCCAGGTGGGCCATTCGGAGTTTAAGCAGATGACGTTGGCAACTTGGATGAGTGGGACGGTGTGTGACTTTTGCGTTTGAGACCTCTGGGCAGCAGAAAGCAGGAAATCCAGCCAACAGAATGGCGTGCTTGCCCATGCTCAACACTCCATGCTCAACACTCCATGCTCAACACTCCATGCTCAACACTCCATGCTCAACACTCCATGCTCAACACTCCATGCTCAACACTCCATGCTCGCTCTCTCCGCACATCTGCCTCGCTCCTTGTTCTAGCAACGGACTCGTGTCGTGTCCTCTTTTTGACACTTCTTGGCGCCTCAACCCCCCTCCCTCTTAACCCTCTGGGTTGTTTTAACCAGCTAAACCAGAGGAAAACAAATCCAACAACAGCAAAGGAATTGGTCTCTACCAGTTGCTGCCATGACTTGTGTTGAGTCAAACTGGCTGGCATTCCCTAAGCGGGCATCAACAGTGAATGGTTGCAAAAGTAAGTTTATTCTGTGAAAAGGGAGAGAGAGGAAGTGAAAGTGGAAGGCAGCCAAAGCGAAGGAGAGTCTTTTCAGCAGTGCTGTGAATAGATAAGAGTGGGAAGAAGACACATTTGTCAGGGGCAGAGAGGAGGGAAATGCCGAAGAGATTGGGTTAAGGGGAGATGAAAGCTGGAGTAGAGTTACAGAGGAAGGGTGCCTTCAACAATCAGGTGTAGCTGGAGTGAAGGGCACGAGAAGAGGCTGGAACGCAGATGTGAATGATGGAGGGTCATGTCTGTGATACTTGAGAAAAGACGTGCTGATTGAGATCAAGATTGGAGTAAAAGAGTCAAAAGGTGGTGGTAACCACTGCTCAGGATGGCCAGGTGTCACGGGAAAGGCAGGCTCCAAGGTTCAGTTCAGGCAGAAAGAGACCACTTTGGATCCGGGGTACGTTGGAGTCAACCCTGAAGAGACAATGTGTGTGTGAGGAGGGTACCCAGAGAGAGAGGAGATGCAGAGGAGACAGGGGTCTGTCTTTGTCCCTTTGAAGTGTACACAAATATTCACAATTCTGGGGGCTGAGGAGAGGACAGAACCTCACAGTGCCCGTGGGTGACACCAACTTGTACCTCAACTTAAACCAGCAATTTTCAGTAGTCTCTGCCGGTCACTTCCTTATGAAAATGTGATTGACCTCTTGGTATGAAGAAAACACTTCTGTGTTTCCACTGTTTCACCCTTGTGCGGGGAGGGCAGTGATACGGCAAAAAATTAGGGGAGGGGGAAGCTTTTGGTCACACCTTGAGGCTGTTACTTTATTACAAATTACGTATATTCCTCTGGTACTAAAGTGTTTCAATTTAAAACCGGCCAAATTTCATTATGCTTGTTGGTTTATTCATTGCATCCAGATTATGTGTTGGTTATTAAATATTGATTTTTATATTGTATTAAACATTTTTATGGCTGTTGGTCTTTATGAAGTATTTTATTCTGACTGCATTGCTCTGCGTTATGTTGTGTATTTTAACTTTAAAATGATAACTTGGTAGTGCACAGACAGCTTTTATCTTTCTTAAGTTATAGTGTAGAGAAAAAAAAAGGAAACTGTCAGAGAAGGATGCTTCTTTTGTGAAGGGCCTTTTTTATATATAGTGAGAAGTAGCGCAAGCATCAGGACACACGTTGCCCACTGAAACAATTCACATTTACTCTCTTGGCTTTAAGAAAACAACAGACAGCCCTACCCCCCCTCCCCACACCCCACACTCCCCAAAACCAAACCAGCCATGAAACTGTTCAGATGTTTCCTCCTTCCATGTGATTTTCAATGTCAGATGAGATGTAGTACGAGTTTTAACTTAAATGATAATTTTAAGAAGCTTGTTGTGTTGTTGCCTCTCTCTCCTTTCACTTGCAAACTGCCCCTTTTTAGGTAACACTGCAGCAAAAAGCAAATACTTTGTCACACACACACTTTTTGTGAATACGCTAGCAAAGAATGAATGAGAAGATGTTGTGAAAACATAGGCATGTAATATTTGCACGAGTTGAATGTGTAAATGCCTTGTCTGGCTTAAAAAAGAGAAGGTAGTGTAAGAGCCCCGTGTAGATAGGAACGGGGAGTACAGAACAGCTCTGAAGAGCGAATCATAAAATGCAGCATCTTTCCCAGAGTCTGGTTTGATTGCAGCCTCAGTTACTAAGCTATCAAGTGCTTAGGAAAAAGTGCTAGTGTTTAAGGAAAGTGCTTTGTGCTTAAGGAAAAAAAAAAGTTACTAGAGGGGTTATGCGTGTGTGGCTGGCAATTGCTGAGAAAACGACTGTGTGTATAGCTTTTAACTTTATTTTATCATATCAGGTGTATGTCTGCATCATTAACTCATTCTCTGAGCTGTCTAAAGCCATTTCCTCGCAGAGGCCTGTGTATGCTTCCCTGCACCGGGCAGTGCTCTGACTAATTAATGGAGCCTGAGGGTGATTGTGGGTGGTAGGAGAGAGCAGAGTGATGGGGAGTTACCAGCAGAAACCTTCAGGTATTAGGCTACTTATAACAGTGTGTATTCAGGATATGACTTCTTCACTGCTGATTTGTGTTGTAGTCCTCCCATTACTCTGTCTCTTTCTCTTCCATTCAACGTAATATCCCTCCTTCTCTCCCTCCTTAATTCTTTGTGTCCCGTCTTTGCCCTTGGAGGTAGTTTAGCCTCATAATTATATCAAATAGTCAGTTATGGCTTTATTTTGTTATACATTTTATAAACTTTCTTCTTCTCCAATAACATGTGTTGGTCCAAAGACTGATACTTTTCTCCAAATGCCCTGGTTTCTTTTTTCCTAGTCCCTGGTGAGCCTGTGGGTATGCTTTCCCAAAATACTGTCTTAGCGGCATGTGATCTTCTGAGCCCAGGCTGCTGTCTGTATAGTTAGTGTTTGTCAGCTGGTACCGGTGTTTCCATCCATCCCAACCCCTGAATCTCCGTAACAGCTGTAGCATCCTGCAGTAGGGAGTCCCACAGGTTAACACCGTGCTGTTTAATTTGATCCTGACACCTCACAGCTTCATCTGAATTTCACTGAATTTTTGGGAATTGGAAGGGACCATAGAGATCATCAAGTCCAACTCCCCTGCCGAAGCAGGATTGCCCAGAGCTAGAGCATTTTACTCAGGACTGCATCCAGGCGGGATGAAGCCCTTTAATATTGTCATACACCCGCCCCAAAAGTGCTTGATCTCTGTTCTCCCCTTTGTGTCACTAAGGATGCATCTGTCCTGTGTCATCAGTGGCTGAAAATTCCTAGTCTTAAGTCTAGGACTTAATTCCTAGTCTAATACTTTAAGCATCCTGTGATCTTCTTTATTGGATGTTCTCTATGCCTTTTTTTTTTTTTTTCTGTAACCCGTTGGAGATGGAAACCCAGAACCACACATAATGTCTGGATGTGGATTACAGTGTTGCAAAGAAATGTTCTGTGTTCCTTTTTAAATTTCTTTCTGTATAATTTCTAACTTTCGAATTACCCTTTAGCTACTATTTAGCATCAAGCTGATGTTTTAATGAAAATATCTAATCCAGCCTTAAAATGTTAAAAGTGAATGGTAAATGTCTGCTCAGAGACTATTCTGGGTACCTATCAGTGCCTGCCATTACAGCTTTCAGCCATAGTTTTTCCTGTAGTTGATTTCTGTGTAGTGTATAACACAAAGGGGTACATTTTCCCTCATGTGCTGGAACTGTAAGGTTGTGTTTCTGTATTCCCCTCGCTGTGCTTTGGGCAGTGTGCCTTCAGGACAGGGACAGATGATTGCCTCCAGAACACTACAACTTCATTTCACAGCCTGAAGTAGGATTCATCTAACCTTCAGGCTTATCTATTGCACCATTTCACAGAGCCACCCCAGTGAGAGTATTCCTCCATTTAAGAAGTGGAGAGATTAAAATACATCTAAGCATTCTCGTAATAGTTACTTCTATTGAAACCAAAGTGCAGATCTGCAGATAAAAATACAAGTTTCAAATCCTTGAGTTCAATTCCCTGGGGAGTCACAAAATAACATTTTTCTTTGTTTGTTAAATTGTAGTAGAAATATAATTCTGATTGTAAATATTTCTGTACTAAAACAGTGATTTCTTGCTAGAGCTTTACAAGCCTATTGCTATTCGTCTGGCGAGGGTATTTTTTTATTGCACAAATAAAGCTGAGTCTGGTAGCACGTCAGTAAGCTTTGTCCAAAATGATGTGCTGGCTTGTGTTGTTTGTTCATCAGAGGTCTTGTTGAGGATGGATTGTGACGAGGAAAGAGACACATTATATGCTTACATGCACAAGTTGTATGTTAAATCAGTTTGACAGTAAGAAATGATTTACCCACAGTTGTTAGCATCTTTCTTGTGTGTGTGAGTATGTGTGTTCAATAGCTTTGTTTTCAGGTGATCCTTCCCTAATCAAATCGACCTAAAATATTTTCCTGATAGTCTGTGAAATATGTTGATAAATCTCACTGTGCTGGGGAATAAAGTAACAACTAATAGAAAGAGTAGCATGTGACATGAATCATCCATTTGATGCTCATTTGATTCCATAGTGCACCTATAGCAAATGGCTTTGATTTGTAAGGCTAAATAGGAAGGGTGGAAGACATAACAGAAAGAAAATAAATCTCTCTTTCTGTGTGTTTGCTGGTCTCAGCTTGTTTCATATGAAAAGCTTTCATATGATTCTAGTTTTTATCTCAGCTTTTCTCTGATACTTTATAGTCGATGTTTAAGCAGCAGGTGATGTTATACTTGTCCGTGTGATTGAACAAAAGGTGTTAAAATTGTAAGGGTGTGCAGAGCTTTGTTTTGATATCAGAGAAGAGAAGAAGTATTACTGAGAAAAGTTTAAGATGAGACTATTTTAATAATAGAGCAAGAAGGAGAACCTGGGGAAGGGCAGGCTGGTCAACCTCACCTCGATCCCAGGAAGGTGACAGAACAACTCTGAAACCATTTCCAAGCACATGAAGGACAGCAGCAAATATCATCTCCTTAGACACCTATAAGGCTTTTGACTCTGTCTCCCACACAGGGAGGGTCTGTCTGAACATTAGGAAACATTTTTTCCTGTGAGAGTGACTGAGCATTGGCTCAGGTTGCCCAGGGAGGTTGTGGAGTCTCCATCCTTGGAGGTAGTCAAAAACTGTGTGGACATAGCCATTGGCTGTAGGTGGCCCTGCTTGAGCAGAGGGGTTGACCAGATAGCCTCCAGAAGTCCCTTCCAGACTCAACCGTTCTCTCATTCTGTAGATTGGAGGCCAGTGCATCTGAAACCTGTTTATTTGCTGGTCTGTATCTCAGCAGGTCTTTCTTTAAATTGAGGAGCTTGGCTTTTTCCTATGGGTACAGAAAGCTCCACTGTGGTTTCAACATACATTTACATTGTTCTTCTTCCTAGGCTTTCTTTTGTGAGAATATTGCTGGTTTGCACGGGAAGATACGCCAGATACTAAAATGCTTATGACTATTTCCTTACTATGAAATGGAAAACTAGAGCAGTAACTGCACTTCTGATGCAAAAGGATCTGGCTTTTAGTTCAGCAGTGCCTTTGTGTGAAGATATATTTTTGATCTCAATATTACACGTTACCTCTCCCATTCATATGCCTGAGTTCTGTGATTCACAGCTAGTTTAATTCTTCAACCTTGATGTTGTTTTTTGAAAGATCTCTTCTTGGAGGCTCTTGTCATTCTCCTGTGACTCTGGATTTATACCATGACCGAACTCTTCAATCATCTCTCCACCTTCTTGGGCTTACCTCTTTCTGTGGCTTCAGAAATGACCTTTTGTAACAGCTTCTGTCATTTCTAACATCAGAGCTTTTTCCATTTCCTTCCATTTAATTTGATCTTCCTTTCTGCATGGCCATTTAAAATTTTATCCACGGTCTTACTCTCACCTCCCTCTAGGAAGTCCTCAGCTTTCATGTTGGCTCCTTGAGCGCTGTTTATAATTTAGTCTGTATAATTTATGCAGTCTTACCTCATTTCTTCATTTGTTTGTCTGTCTTCTGCAGCTATCATTTGTGATGGTCCCTTCCAACCTAGACAATTCTATCATTCTATGATGATTTCTGTTGTCCTCAAAGGAGACTCCCTTTTTATTTTTGAAAGGTTGCTCCTGCTGTCCAGCTGGAAACTCCTGCTTTGATCTGTTAAAAAAAAAAAAAGATACCTGTATTTTCTCTTCATAAAAGATGGTTATTAGGATAAACTTTAAATAACCTATTTTCCCCCATCATTTTGTTTTATGGTTAAACTGTCAAAGTTTTAATAAGGTGGCTAATGTTGTTAGGCCTGTTTTTTTCTGGTTGAATTGCTGGTGTGATTAGTAGAGATGAAAGTTAGCTACAAACTTCTTTCTTCTTTGTTTCAGCTGTTGTTTTTTTTTTTTTTTTTTGGAGATTAGTTTAAAAAGTAGCCCAGCACTCTGAATCTATAGAAAATTTTGTGATTTAATGTAATGGATGTAGGGCTGTCTTCATTCAGCACTCCCACTGAGTTTAATTGTATTCTTATCCATTAACTTTTAACAGCATATTGTGAGAACATTTAGGAGAAATGCCAGAGACTGTGGTACCTACATAAGATTTTCTATAAATAAGCACTAACAGTGCCTTGGAAAAAGGTGTTATTTTCAGAAGCAGCATCGTAAGACCACATATCCATAAATAATCAAAGTGATTAATTTCTTTTTGAAGGTCTCAATTGTGTCCTTGAAGTCATAGGAAATTTCCTTGCTGGTGTTTTAGTGGCTATTTGTATAGTCGTGAAAATATCTATTAATCTTAAGTATGTGATTCCTCCCCCCCCTGTTATTTGTATTCAAATGGTGTAACCAGTGTCACCAGTGCCATTGGTAAGAAGTCTCTCAGTGCACCGGAGGAATACTAAAGCCTATGAGCTGAAATCCGAAATTGTTTTGGTGTTTTGTGCATGTTGACACTTAAGAAATTATGAACAGATCTTTATTAGTACACGAAATTGGTGACTCTCTTCATGGTTTCAGAAATCTCTGGTGAGCTGAGATGGAAAGTGCCGTGGTAGCCTCAGTTGTAGGAAGGTTTGGGTGTATGCAGGGCTATTGTCTCGCCAATGCCTTGCCCCTTAAAGGATGAAGAAATCATGAAAAAAGACATTAAGCAGCTGTGACTCTTCACAGCTACCTGTTGTCACCTCCTCAGTAAAGAACCCCAAACTTCCCTTTCCCTGGAGGGCGGGAGGAAATTTAGAGACACTTTTGTTTAGATTAGACCTTGTTTATTTTGGGAACTGAAGGACAGGTAGTGTGATAGAGACTGATCTTCTCAACCCTTCGTCTGTTTCCTTTTCCCGTCCTGTTCACTGCTGGGAATGCCTGGAAAGGTTTCCTGGTGTCCTTCAATATGAAGCTTTTATAAAATTGGAGATGAAGAAGCCTTTTTTCAGGCCTGATGTAGAGAGAAGGAACCTAATTTACTAGAAGGAATCTAATAAATGGCATGGCCAGGTAGACCACATCTAATTGTGTGCTTTCCCAAAATGTTGGGATTAGGATAAATGCTGGGATTAATAGCGAGGTCTTTTCCTGAGACTGACGTGGAAGGATGTTGACGTGAGGCTTCCCACGTTCTTGGAAATTGGTACCCAATATTTTTCAAGTTCCCCTCTTTTCTTTCTAAAATAACCTACTACATTTTATTAATAAGGAATATGGAAGACAGATACAAATTAAAAAAAAAAAAAAAAAAGAAGTTGGCATAGATAGGATTTGATTATGACCACTTAAGTCTTTTTTGTTTGGTTGGTTTTTGTCTGTTTTGCTTATATTGGTTATGGTATTACTTTATGGCTGTTAGGGGGGTTAGATTGCTTTGCAATGTCAAGGTGATTTATAGCGCATAGTGATTTATGGCATAAAGTGATTTAAGAGGGGTTTTGTCTGCTTCCTTTGCCAAAGCATTTATGTTTATAGGGATATCTAGATTATTTGACTGTTCTAACACCACCAATAAAAGCCCTGCGATTAAAAGAAAATAACACTAATTTAGGAATAATCAGCCATATTTCCTATTAAGCTGTTGGTGTTCACACTCCAGTGGTGTTTTTGGATGAGACCTGGAGTCCCATGTTCAAGTTAATAAGCCAAGAGGATGATTAAAACATACTGAGAGTCGGAACAAGGCTAGAAAATTTTTGAAAGGTATTTGTTGGTAATTGAGTTTGCTTGGCTTTTATTGCTCTTAACTAATCAGTTGTGGTTTTTGTAATGAATTCTAGCACTACAAAATAAGATACGCTGCAAAGTAGATAAATATCCTTAGTATTTAGTATGAGTTCTCCCTGTAGTGAAGGAGAACTTGTAATTTTCCTTAAGTGCTGCTGTTTTCAGCTGTGGTTTTTTTTTTAATTAAATAGGGTCTCTGACCTTCTGCCTTTTTAGATGCTGTGGGTTAATTAAGGTTATCTCAGTGTTATACTTCAGAAGGTAATACCGAACATAAGCATTTTAACATAAGTCATTAAAATTTTTTCTCTAACTGCATTAACAGCAATTCATAGTATATTCTTAATATTCTTAATGCTCTGCGATCAATGTGGTTTAAAATGCTGGTAACAGAAATATCACTGTGCCTTTAGAAGATGGACCCATCCTGTGCTTTGAGGCATGCTGTGATAGGAACAGGCAAATTAATGTGGTAGGTGGGTGATTTTAAAAGCAGAACCTGTTCTTGGGTATATGTCTGACAAGAGCCCCACTAGAGTGCCTTTATACTCTTCAGGCTTTAAATTCACCAATCAATGTGAGGAGAAAAATTAAATTTTCACAGGACTTTTACCTGATAGCCCAGGTAAACATAATTTTGCACTGGGCTCTTAACCGTGGAGCTATCTATATTTTGATAGATTTAGAGCTGCTCATTATGCTTTTACAGCAGGTGGTGGAGAAAAATAAAAGCATGCTGTTGAATAAAAGGAGTAGATTGTTCCAACTACGCATTTGAGCTGGATGAGAAAAGAGTATTTCATTCTTGGTGTGACACCTTCGTACGTGTGAGTCCCAGAGAAACTGCTGGTGACAGAGCCCTGTGTGAGGGGAAAAGCTGTGAAGATGGAGGATCGTTGTGTGCCTGTACCTGTGTAGCTCTTCTTTCATGCTAGAATTCTTTTCTCCTGTCTTGGTGGACTCCTTGTTCTAAGTGGATAAATCTCTAGCTCTTAAAAATTGAAGAGCGTGAAATTTAAGATGCTACTTGTGCATTTTGGATAACACCAGAAGCGGCTGGATGCAAGAACAGATCTCAGAAATAAACCATAAGGTTGTGTTCTTTTGACTGGCCTTCTATACGTGCTGTTCTGTGGCTGAAAAAGTCCTTTGTGATGCTGAGAGGTTACAGGAATAGCTAATAAAGAACACTTCTAAAATCAATTTGTTTTGGAAATCAAATTGGGTACTTTTGTTTCCATCCCTGCCCCAAATCCAGAAGGTGCAGTTTTCTTTCATTCTTTTCCCTTGTTAGTTTCTGAAACTTAGTGCCGGGTTTTAGTGATAACGTACTTGGGAGCTGGTGCTGCTAAGGAAATAGCATGGTAATGCTTTAAAAAAAGTAATCTGTCTTTAAATTCAAGCATCTTTAAATAGCTTTTTATAGGTGATATGTAAACCTTGACTATCTGATCTTTATTAAATTTAGATTAATCTTTGGGAATTTAAGATTAAATTTAGGTTAATCTTAATGACCTTGTTATTTAGTGGAGCTTTAATTTCTTTTCTGAGAGTTCAGTGTGGGATATTCATATTTTTCTTTTTATAATGAACATTTAAGATTCCTTATCACTTGTAAATGAAAATAGACGGTAGTCAGGATGTTTTTATGAGACTAGCGTGAGTTATCGTTTGTCTTGTACAAGGATGTTGAAGAGGACTGTGTGAGAATTCTAGGTGTGTTTAAGCTGAAGTTAATAACTTAGTGAAGTTGATGGGAAAAGTAATTGAAACATCGAATTGTTGATTTGCTTGGTTTCTGTGGAATGTAAATGTTTCCCAAATACTTCCTCAGAAACTGAATGAATTGGAGGGACCCAAAATCCAGTTAGCAGTTTAGCAAAATAACCATCCAGAGTTAAGATTCCTTCTTTCTTCCTAGCTTACCATCCCAGTTGTCAATGGGGTGTTTGTTTCAGGTGGCCTACCAGGTATGTACAAATTCCACTGCTGGGGTAGCATTGAAGATAAATTGCAGGTTAGACATCAGCTGTAGCTTAAGGAGTGTGGTGGTGATACAAAATCACAGAATGAGATGGGGTTGGGAGGGACCTCTGGAAATCATCTAGTCCAGCCCCCAGAGCAGGTTGCACAGGAACGCGTCCAGGTGGGTTTGGAATGTCTCCAGAGACGGAGACTCCACCACCTCTCTGGGCAGCCTCTGCCAGGGCTCTGCCACCCTCACAGGAAAGAAGTTCCTCCTCATGTTTAGATGGAACTTCCGATGTTCAAGTTTGTGCCCGTTCCCTCTTGTCCTGTCCCTGGGCACCACTGAAAAAAGACTGGCCCCATCCTCCTGACACCCACCCTTGAAGTATTTACAGGCGTTGATCAGATCCCCCCTCAGCCTTCTCTTCTCCAGACTAAAAAGCCCCAAGTCCCTCAGCCTTTCCTCATCAGAGAGATGCTCCAGGCCCCTCATCACCTTTGTAGCCCTCTGCTGTACCCTCTCCAGCATTTCCCTGTCCTTCTTCAACTGGGGAGCCTAGAACTGGACCCAGTGGTCTCCCCAGGGCAGAGCAGAGGGGCAGGATGACCTCCTTCCACCTGCTGGTCACACTCTTCCTGATGCCCCCCAGGCTGCCATTGGGGTAGGATATGTAAGGGGTCAGTGGTTGGTGCTGAAGTACCTTTTTATTGATTTGTGGGGGAAGTTACAAGTGGCTGAGTTGGAGATTTCTAACTTGTTATCTGTAAGATATTGACAGATTCTTGGCAAGATGCTGGACAGCAAATATGAATATGTGTTGGAGTTCAGCTGCTGAACGTCACTGGAAGGTGCTAAACGTTCATCAAGCGCATCCACCTTCTTCACTGCATGGTGCTTTCACATTGTGGAGTGTTACTCTGTAGCTGAGTTAGGTCAGGACTTGTTAGTACCCTTTGGTGTACTTCTCTCAGGTGTGTTTTTATGTTTGAGTGGTTAAAGATTGATTTAAAAATGTATATGGTTTTGACCAAATGACTGGAAAAAGATTACTGCAGGTTTCAGCCCCCCGTCATCTCTTCTTGTGTTTTCCACACAGCATGGTACCATAGGTTTGTCTCTTGGTACCCAGAATTACCAAAATTGCATGCAGGCAGTTGACTGTTAAAACAGGGAAGGGCTCACTGAAATTTGCTCATGCTTTAAGTCGTAAGGAGGAGATTGCAGGGGCTTAGTCTGTCTCGTCGCGTTGTACTGGATAAATCACTGTGGAATTGGCTTTTACTCTACTTGCCTTGACATGTCAGGGTCTGTGGGTCAGAGGAGGAGGTTTGGGCAGTTGTTACAGGGTGAATTTTGTAGCGTATTTTCTGGTAATCCGTTCTGATAAACTTTGTTCACATGCCTGGATAAATGGGTGTTCGCTTGCTCCGCGGGTGCAGCAGTGATGCCACGCAGGAGGAGGCTTGGGTTGCTGGCTGTGTATCAACAGATGCCTTGTTATTGCTAATCAGAACCCTGATAACTAAAATTAATAGTGGGCACAAAGACGAGCAATTAAGGACATTCGTCTTCCAAATGAGTCTACAAGATTCATTGGTAGTTTGAATTTATATACCGAGGGCACTTAAGCCATTAGAAAGGGTAATGGGTGCCCCGTAGGCATGTGCTTCAAAGCCATATGTCATGTTGCTGCTGGGACAGCAGACAGCGATAACTTCCCTTGAAGGGAAACTGCTCTTCATTTATCAATTAAATGTTGAAGGAAATGTACATTTTTGCTGTAGAGTGATCATAGCAGTGTATTGTAAGTTAAATCAAAGGCCAAGATTTATGTCCTAAGCCTTTCTGGCTTTATCATGATAGATGTTAATTAGAAAAGTCTCTCGGTGGTAATGGGGCGTTGGAGTCGGACTTGTAAAGGCATAAATGTTTCTTTGACGTGGAAATATTTCTCTTCCTGCGCCTTCCAGTCTTTGACAGTGACACTGATGTAGTAACCAACCTAGTACTGAGTATGAGATGTTGGGTTTTTTTTGTTGTTATTGTGCTTACGTTATCACAGGGTAACATTTGAGAAGGTTTTGCTAACATGGAGCTGAAAATGAAGTTTTAAACTTTTTATGGTAAAAGGATTTGGCAGGAATTTCATTCCGGTGTAGAGGCTTCTTTCTGTCCTGGTGTTTTCCTTGCCAGCCAAAGCACTGATTAACAAGTGGTCCTCGGTGAAGTAGAATTAAGCTGTTTAGTCATTTATTCAAAATGACAGATACTTATGCAGAAAGGTGGGAATTACTTGAGTTACCTCATACTGGGACACAATCTAGATTTTCTGAAAAGATTAGTAAAAGGGACTTCCCTTTCCCAAATATGAACACTGCTTTTGCAGACTTCCTTCCTGCTGTGTGACGTTTGAATACTCCATTTTACGTAGGTTAAAAGATATTTTTATCCTCAATGTGGTGATGTACACGCATAGTCCTCTTCTCCTGTTCTCTGTTCAGTCCTTGTTCTCCCCCTTTCCCACCTCCAGCCCATTCCCCCCTGGGATGGAGCATGGGCTGGCGAGAGCCCGGTGGGCACAGGAGGGTGGTGGCTGCTGATGGAGTGACAGTGACTCATCGGAGGGCAACACTAGGATAAGTGGAAACCATAGCAAGGACTTTTTTGTTTGTTTTTTCTCAGGACCTGCAGTACTTGTCCCATATTTTGTAGTCAAAAACTCAAGACAATGAAGTCATCACAAATGCTCCTGTTACTCTAGAGGTGTTGTCTTAATGAGGACTTTTTGATGTAAGGACAGTTGTTAATTGGATTGATATGCCCTAACTACTGGGGACAGGGAGGAGAGGGTGACCCCTGATTTCCAAGAGTTGTTTATAAACTACTTCTTGAGTTCTTATGTAATGTCTTTTCTGGACTAAAAATTACTGTCTAAATAAAGATGAAGGCACTGTGCTTTCTCTTTCACCTTCTCCCGGTCTTGCCTTTTATTTTTGATCAGGAGGAGCAAACTCAAGGACTGTATATCATGAGTGGAGATAACAGATGCCGCAAAGTTGTGTGTGTGACATCTGTATTTTCTTGCATTTATGCTCTACTTTGTCTTCAACCAGGCTCTTTTGATTCCTCCGTTTCTTCTCTTTCAAACCTTGATCTCTTCCCATAATCATCATGTTTTCTTCTTTTTTCCCCCATCCTACTAAATTGCCGTGAGTGAAGCATATAAAAAAAACTTTCTCAATGAGACAGAGCCGACATTACTGTGCTACGCAGGATGTATTTGTGGTTTTCTCTTTCCTCGTTCTCCCTGTCACTTCTCCTCACAAGTTTTGTTGTAAGGTTTTCATATCCGTTGTTTGTGTGACCCTGAAAAGTGCCTCTAATTTGTGTTCTGTTATGCTAGATTGATTTAATAAAGCAAGATTATCCAGTTCATTCTGCAGCAATTAGTTCATTTCGAAGTAATTTTAATCATTTTATCTGACTGCTTTTGTTTTGGGCATACTATGTATCTTCCTTGTTGGTGTTTGGACTACTTATGCTTTCAGTGCACTGAAGTTGTTGATTTACACCTTTACTTTTTAAGCCTGGCCTGTTATTTTTGGTTTCACCCATGGTTTAGAATAGCTGCTTGCTTTTTGTCACCCAGAGGGTGGGCCAGGTTTCACCCCCTGGGCTCAGTGACTGGGGCTGGGACCTCCTGCTCTGATGGAGGGTGCTCCTGGGGGAGTTGTGTGAAGCAGGGACACTCTAAAAAGAGGAGGGATCACTGATGGAAGGCCAGCAGCATCCTGGCCTGTGTCATTAACAGTGTGGCCAGCACGACTGGGGCAGTGATTGTCCCCCTGTACTGGGCACTGGGGAGGCCCCACCTTGAGGACTGAGTCCAGTTTTGGGCCCCTCACCACAAAAAAGACATTGAGGGGCTGGAGCGGGTCCAGAGAAGGGCAAGGGAGCTGGTGAGGGGTCTGGAGCACAAGTCTTGTGAGGAGAGGCTGAGGGAGCTGGGGGTGTTCAGCCTGGAGAAAAGGAGGGGGAGGGGAGACCTTCTCGCTCTCTCCAACTCCCTGAAAGGAGGGTGTAGCCAGGGGGGGGTCGGTCTCTTCTCCCAAGGAACAGCTGATGGGACAAGAGGAAATGGCCTCAAGTTGCCCCAGGGGAGGTTCAGATTGGAGATGAAGAAATATTTTGACACTAAGGTGTCAAATGGTCATCATTCCAAGGCTAATGGTCATTAAGCCTTGGCAGAGGCTGCCCAGGGCAGTGGTTGAGTCCCCATCCCTGGAGGTATTTAAAAGCCGGGCAGACGTGGTGCTGAGGGACATGGGTCAGTGGTGGGTTTGTCAGTGTTGGGGTTGATGGTTGGACTGGATGATCTGAGAGGTCCCTTCCAACCCAGGTGACTTCATGATGTGGGTTTTAGCTTTGCAGAAGCGTCTGTGTACCATGCCATGGGCTCCGTCGCTGTGCTGTGCCCTGGAGGAACATCTCTGCTTGACCCTTGGAAAATCTCTGCTTTTAAAAAACTAATAACAGATTTCTTCTGCAGGGGGATGTACGTTCGATGATGGTCCTGGACCCTGTGACTACCACCAAGACCTCTACGATGACTTTGACTGGGTACACGTCAGTGCTCAGGAGCCTCACTATTTGCCGCCCGAGTTGCCTCAAGGTGAGAACCCTCCCCAGATACTGAAGGGATAAGTTTCTCCATTAACTCAGGGCCTTGCTGAATGATTTCCACTTTAACCTTGACAATGGAGGTAATAAAAAGAAACAAAAATAATAAAACAATCTTGATAATTGAGATATGTTTGTAGATTAAATCCCCCTTTAAAATTAGGGGGGGGATAGGGAAAGGAGAAAGGAAGCCATAACTGCCTCTTTATTCTGCTTGGAATTCCTGTTGACTCTCCGTGAAGTTCCACATCTTCAGTGACAGCTAATGTATCCATTGAATTATTCAGGTGTGCATGAGAACAAATGGGGGAAAAAAAGGATATGTGCAAAACCCCATACACTGATTCCTTCCCCCCCCCGCCCTCCCCAACCACTCCTCATCTGAAAGTAATCAGAAAAGCTTTGATTTATGGAAATATTGCCGTTGTTAATTACTATTTAGGACAGGTAATGAATAACTGAAGAGGTACAGCCTACATGACCTTGCCTGCTCACCTTTGATGAACAGCTTAATCGGCGCTTCCCAGACAGCATGATATGCTGAGAAAATGAAAGCATTTGAAATTCAGCTACATTTTCCAATTAATAGTACATTAAGTAATTAATCATGCAGAGGAGGAAAAAAGGTCATGGCTATTTTATTTGTATCTGAAAGGTTTTGTGAAGTGAGGTATGTGTGGAGAAGGAGTGGGAGATGTTGCCACACAGAGGTAACATATCCTCTGCACCATTCCTTTCCTTGCTTTTTATATTGTTGTGGATGATTAATGGGTGGTTAACGTATGTAACTTTACTTCTTAACTGCTGACTAGCTGGGTTCTCCCTGCATTGGAGTCACTGATCTGAGTAGCTGTCACCATGCCCCATAGCTTACAAAACAGGTTAAGCAAGATCCACACTTCACTTAATGGGCTGCTTGGTGCTTCCAGTTTCCATATGGAAGAGTGAAATTAAGCCCTGGAGCCTTAGCATTCGTGATGATATTAACAAATTCAAAATACTATCTCCCCTAGGAAGGAAGAAATTACTTTTCAGTTTGTGTGTTTCAGAGCCTATATGGTTTGTTAAAATGGGGGAGGTATTTTAATTGTGATGGGAGCACCATTTGGTAAAAAAAGTTGTTATTCTCAGACTTCAAGCACGCTCTGTATAGGAAGAAAGCAGTTTGAGGAATTGTATTTTGAATGAATCTAAATGGCAAGATAGCTGCTTCTTGCTTCTCCCAGATAACAGGCCTGTCATCCTTAGGCATTTTTCAGGGTTAATAGGTACAGTGCTCTCTGGCTTTGGCACCAGATTTTGGTTCAGTTCTGCTACAGACCCTTTTCATGAATGTAGCACGTGGGCTCGGCTGGAGGAATCCGTATGTGACATTGTGGCTGCTCAATAAAATCTAGGGGAATAAAGTAATGTTCCAGAGATAGTCCAGAACAGATACAGAAGAAGTTCTGATTATAATTATTTTTCTTCCTCTGGGTAGAATTCTACACTTCTTGGACCACTGTTTAAAAGTTTGATGTTTGAAAATTGAGATCCAGACTCAAAGGAGTGGTCTTATCTGATGAGCTGCCCTTAAGAAGTTTGGTCTTCAGATGGTCTAGATCCTCAGATTTAGATTTAGATCAGTCTAAATACTTTAGCTCTTTTATTTCTGAAATAGCATGATTTTATATGAAGTCTAAGAATGTAACACAGTTCTGAAACGAGTGCCAAATTCCTCCGGTGGGTCTGCGGGGAAGTGGAGCAGCAAAGAGGTTCAAGCAAAAGCGGGAGGGAAATAATTGTGCAATTATCTGCTGTGCAGTTTTTTAACACTGCTGACCCTGCCTGCTCACTGTGGAAACGGCAGGTTGGGAAGCAGTCCACAGCTCAGGAAGGAGTTAGCCGAGCAGAATATGATGTGGTAATGAAGGTATAGGTAAAAATTAAGCTACTACTGTTTTCACTTTGAAAAAAAATGCTGGGTTTTCTAACGTTGTAGAAGCCAGGGGTTCCCTAGGGCCATGAGTCAGCCCACTTTTCTCAGTTTGGTGAGAGAATGGGAGGAGAAAAGGGGCACCCAGGAAAGCTGAGCGGTGCAGAAAGTGAAGTGCTGGGGTAGGGATGGTTTTCTCTCCATCTCTTCTTCTTGGGGTCTATAATCCTGCAGCTGGGCTCAAAGCTCCCTCATGCACGTGTTGATGTTCTCCCCACGGATGCCCTTTGCAGTGTTTGTAGCCCTCATCCCTTACACCTCTCTGGGATCCCATGCACAGTCCTGAGCTTGCCCTTAGCACGGGCAATACATGTTCCAGTATGGCTTTGTCTCAGAAGCAGTGCTGTTTGCCATTATGTTAGAAAGTTAATACTCTGACACTGATTATGTGGCTTTTAGGGCTCTAACTTCACCGGATTCCCCCAGAACCATTGTAGTCATAAAGGATTAGGCTCAATTTTCAAATGTCAAGTTTTAGTCTTCGTTCACTTCAGAGAGTCCTATTAAGAAAAAAAAAGAGAGAGAGAGAGAAGGATGTGAAAAATAGGAAAAGGGAAAAATTTGACAAGTTCATGTTTTACTTTTGATTCAAGGGAGGGTTTTAACTCAATGTTGTGCTTTGGAGAAGGATAAATTGTGGGAAATTTCAGACCTAATAGCACTCCGAAATGCTTTGGAGTGCTATGAAAATGTGAAAGCTTGTGATAATGGCAAGCATTTTGCAGGTATAGCAATAGTAAACACTACTGGTAAGGCAAGTGTTATTACCTCTGAGCAATTAATGCAACTTCAGATTCTTGTTATACTGACCCCAGATTATGAGCAAAAAGCCACTTCTGTCATGAGAAAAATAAATGCAGTACTTAATGATTAATTTCGCAATTAAGTGAATACGTAGAGCAGGTGCTTGTATACAGATTTAAATTCCAACTTATAAATTGCTTGAACTGCAGCTTACATGGTAAAACCTTTGGATTACTTACTAAAACCTTGATAAGCACCCGATGTCCAGTGTTAGGCTTCTAAGAACATATAGAAGCAACTGTGCTGGATCAAGCTAAAGGTCTGCTGGTTTTGAGAGCAGCCGTTAAGAGTTGCCTGGGGAGGAGTAAGACAAATGAGTGGTGATCATGCCCTGAATGCTCTCCCGATTTCCAGCGTTTCGGCATTTAGGAATTTCCTCAACCAGAAATGGTCTTTATTCGTGATGTTCTTAGTGGGTTCATGTCTTCCTGTCAGCTTTGTTTTACTGTCTGTGGGCTCCTTGAGGAATTCTAGTATCTGCTATGTCCTGTAAGTGCTGGCATTTGCTACAAATCATGGGAAATCACAGCTCTTTCTACTTAGAATCATAGAACGGTTAGAGTTGGAAGGGACCTTAAAGATCATCGAGTTCCAACCCCTCTGCCCTGGGCAGGGACACCTCCACTAGAGCAGGTTGCTCCAAGCCCCATCCAGCCTGGCCTTGAACCCCTCCAGGGACTTGTTCTGAACTTGCACATTATTTCTGTTTGATACGTGTTAGCCCCGTGTCCTGTAGTAGGAAGTGAGCAAAGCTGATTCCTTATCACCTTTTCCAAGCCATTCAGGTTTTTAAATACTTTAAAAGTAAAATATGGCCCCTTCTCCTGACATCATTGAAGGTTGAATGGTCCAAGGCTATTGAGTTGCTCTTTATGTAGAATTGGCTCCACAAGTGTGGCTTTGCATTTTGTGTGAGGCAAAATTGGTAATGGAGTACTCTATTTTTGTAGACATAGTGACAAAAATGAAGTCAAAGTATTTACTGGTTGGCCTTAGTACCTCTGAAGAAAGACATCTTCTATACGTGCATTATGTTTTCTGGCTATGGAGTTTTCCCAGTTATTTTAAGGGACTATTCATTATGTGTGGAAAACTTTGTTTTGCAGAGGACTTAGATTATAGTGCTTTCTTCTATCACTGAAGATGTGCGAAGGAGTAGTTTTTTCCATATTAATATTATTTACTGATGTTTTTACCCATAGATAAAGAAGATAGTTTATTTACCCTGTTTAGTTTGCCTCTTAAAAGCAGCATTATTGTGAGACTATGCAGGGTCAGGGCACGAGAGCCTGTAATGGGCTGCGTGATGGGGAGCCACTTAATGAAGGGCTTTTTTAATGCAAGGGCTATTACCCTCCTGGATACAAATGCAATTTGAAGAACATCTAAATTATAGTGGACAATAGTGACGTGCTGAGTTGGACATCTTGTTTCCTGTCTCTCAGATGGATAATGTGCCCGGATTGGATGTGTATTAATTTTTTTGCATTGTGTTTCTAGAAATCTGAGGAAAATGAATTATCGGTAGTGGGTGAGGTACTTAGTTGCACTTGTCACGTAGCTTGACTAAAGGAGAACAGATTAAATCTCCAAAGATGTTCTTTAGTAGTAGAGTGTGTTCTGCAAATGCAAAGTTTATTTTTTTACAGTGAAGAGTATTGCAGAAATTAGTTTACTTTTACAGAAATGACATAGACCTTATATGTTACCTCATTTTAAAGAATAAAACTAAAGTCACTAATCTTTGAAAGGACAAAAAAAAAAGGGGGGGGGAAAGAAGCAAACCAGTCCTGAGCAGTAAAAGATTGCATGTTCTGGTTCNGTCACTAATCTTTGAAAGGACAAAAAAAAAGGGGGGGGGGAAAGAAGCAAACCAGTCCTGAGCAGTAAAAGATTGCATGTTCTGGTTCAGGCTGATGTTTTGGGGTTCCTGGTGGAGGACTGCGTGGTTATTTCAGCATGGAGAACGCACGTAATGAAAAGCGATGGAGATGGGAGGAAGCGTGTTGACAAGTAATCTTAGCTTTCACAGTAATTTTTTTTCTCTATAGGTTTTAGGCAGAATGTTGCTGGCTGCTCATTCCCAGGTCCCCTCGTTCCCAGAGGCATCCTCACGTTGCTGCGTCCTCCCAGTTGCACTGTTGCGCCTGTGGCTGGGAACTGGTGTGGAATGAAAAATAATAACCAAGGGGGAGAGGGGAAAAAAAAAAAAGAGAGTATGTATCAGTTCATTAACTGTGATGATTGCGCAGCTGTAAGTTGTTGTGCTGGTGCAGCTGGTGGAGACCATGAGAGCTGGTGGCATGAAGGGAGGTCACGGGGGTCATGTAAACCTCTGGGGCACCTGAAAGGAATATGAGAATTACACCCTTAGATTTGCGTGCAACTTTAATTTTTCCTGTACAAACAGTGGTGAGCGTTTGTTGTGATCTGGAAGGTCAGTTGTGCACTATTTAAGTTCTGCCTCGTACAGAAAGGAAATAGCTTTTGTGTCACCTGCGTGACCCAAATGAATTTCAGCACAGGACCAGCGTAAGTGTTTATGAAATGTATAAATGAGAAAGGGGAGCCAGAAGGTCATGAAATTTGTATTTTAATATAAATTTCATATGTATGTGGCTCAGGAAGCAAAGCTGCAGCGTAGAGGTCGTATAGATGAGACTTTTGGCCTTTTGCTTCACTTATACCTGAATTTTTTGCCTGTAGAAATGAAACCACCAAGCAATGAATAAGTTTTAGTTGTGTGGCTGGGTACGGTCAGACCAAAGTTAACTGGGAAGCGATGTCTGGTGAGAGCTGGGTGTTTCTTGAGGCGTTGGGAAGACGAGAGCTCGGTGAGGAGCAGGAGAACTGTCTCCACGTCCTGGGTCCCCGAGCTCCAATCCACACACCACGCACCCACTTGCTGCTTTGCACCGCGGAAGGGTGAAGTTCAAACAGGGTGCTTTTGGGGTCTCTTTATTTCAATAGACAAAGTTTCCCAGTCCACTGGGCAGTTGAGAACTGACTCCTCAAGGTTGTGGCTCACGTTGCCGGGATGAAGGTAATAGATCAGAGTAACTGCGCGCAAGGGAGTTTATTGAGCAGCCCATGGATTGGCACATGCAATTCAGGAAGGTAGTGGTTTTTGAAGTTTGATCGTTGGAAGCTTGTCTGGGTCATTACATTATGAAATAAATTGTAAAAGCTTGGATCTGCGTTTGGGGCTGCTAAGAAATTCCGGGTGTCTTTCCTCCTCTTACATTTCTTTATGTGGTTGCATTAGATAATTTTTATTTAAGGTGACGGAGAGAACTTTTTTTCTTACTCACATTCTTCAGCCTTCATACACTCCTTGGCCCCCAAAGTTGACTGATACTTGTTCCCTGTTTAACTTGTCAGTACAATGCAGAGCTGAATTTATTTCAAGTACTTCCTTGGTCAGAAAAGCATATTTTACTTTTTTTTTTTATTCAGGAAGCCTTGTAGTTGGTATCTTGTCTGTATTATTTGTTAGTAGCATCTTTAACAGAAAGAAACCGACCTCCTTAGTGCAGTGCAATTAATATCTACCTAAAGAACACCTGTAAACATCCTGCTCCTGTTTGGCCTGCTCAGTACAGTGCATTAATCTATCTATTGACTAATTCCAAGGGTTCCCTGTTGTTCTGAAGAGCACTTCACTTGGTATAAAGTGAAAAGAGGAGGGGGGTGCAGGGAAGGCTTTACAGATAATGCACAGTGTAGCAGGGCTTTGGTACATTCAGGTAAGTCATTTTTTTGTCAGGAAGTTTAGGCATGGGATTAGGAAAAGTAAGGTTTTTGTAGGAATAGAAATGACTCACATACGAGTAACACCCATGTGTTGGTTTTTCATTCATTGACACAGATGGTTTTATTCTGTTTCCTTTGGGTAGCAAAAGACAAGAACATTTAAAGAAAGATTACTTGTTGTATTTGCACAAAATATACTTCACCTTCAAGGCCAGCTGCTACAGCTGTTTACGTAGAGTGATATTTGTTGGGTTGTTCTTTTTTATTTTTCTTTAAAGTTATAATACTAATTTGTTCAGCTGTACCTCTTCCATGCAATATGGTTGTCCAGAAAGCTCATTTGTTCTTGAGTAGCTCATCTTTTTACTTGCTGTATGCGTTGAATGAGTGTATTTCAGTGTTATCAATTAAGTTTGAGAAAAATCTGTCAGAATGGTATTTTGAGTATAGCGCAACCAAATTCCAGTGAAAGCGATGTAAAATGCATCCTTCTGAGAAACTGTTCCTTCCCTTCCTTTGTTCCTCCTTTCTTTCCTAGTTTAGTATTTGAAGAATTAGTTGAGGAATTTGAAGAATTGAAGTATGAGTTTATTTCTCTGTATCCGGAGTAATAAATTGAAGGAAAGTGAGAAACCTGTTTACTGCAGGTAGAGGTGCATAGTAGTAGTAGGTTCATCTTGGACAAACCTACCTTTGCCATGCTGGGACCAAAAATGACTAAATTTACCATGTGCTGGGGCTTTCACAGCGTTCATGGCAGTGTTCTTGCTCATGGTGTCTGTATTGGGAGAAGTTGAGATGGCATTGGCCATCACTGCAGCACTGTCAGGGTGGGGAGAAATGGCCAGTTCTGGTCAACCCTTACCACTGCTAAACTGGAGCCCGACTGGAAGTTTTTCATTGTTTCTATGAAGTCAGCTGCTGCCTGGGGAGCTGTGCGTGTCGGGGAGAGGCGTTACCCAAAGCTGCTGTTTTGGTAGCGTTGCGAAAGGTGAACAAAAAAGCAAAGCGGTGCTGTGCTCGTCTTTGGGAGTTCCAGGGAAAACAGGGGTTAAATTGCACCTTGGTAGCCTGGAAGGTGTTCCAGATTATTTGAGGCATTTGGCAATGGGGGTGTGCAAGGCTGGAACTAGTGCTGGTTGGATTTCTCACTGCTCCCCTGCATGGCGAGGAGCACGCCAGACCTGCCTTTCGCTTCTGCATCTGCCTGTTGTGCCCATGTCCTACCATCATTTTCATGCTTAGACTGCCTGTATGTGTGTGCGTCTATATATATATTTATTTTTCCTCCTGTAGATAACAGCAGTAGGCTTTGACTTCAGATTTTCTGGCTATTTGGAGCGTAGTGGAGGGCCAGACCTGAGCTAAGGTCCTGCTGCTTCTCAGGTGGCTTCATTTGGCTCAGAGCGTGGGCACAGACCACGGCATGGGCACAGCACATCTGGTGGCTTTGTGCCCTTTGGCTTGACCCTTTCACAGGAAAGATTGAAAAACAGCCAACTAGTGCATGTGAATTTATTTTATGTCTAGGTGGCCACTTCAATTTGCCGTAAGAGTAGGTGGTCCCTTCCCCTTCCCCATCGTTGCTCTGCTTTCCACTCCCACTCACCTGTGGGCAGTTTTTAGCAGGCTGATGAATGCCAGATTGAAGCAACTAAGAGATGGAACCGTCCAGGTTAGAACTAAAGCGGGGGAAAAAGTAAAATAATTTTACTACTTGGAACAGGGAAAATAAAAGCAGGGCCTGGGAATTGTTTGGGGGAGGTGGCGAAGGCAAACCACCCCAGGGAATGAAAAAGAACAGCGTTCAGACAAGATGGAGAAAAGCCCTTTGATAGAATGAGTACTGTGCAGTGGTTGCTAATGCATGTTATTATTTCTGAAGCAGTAAGATTATGAAATACCATGTATTTCTGTGGTGAAGGTGCTGTGGTAACCCTCTGTCCCTCAGTCTGAGGGACTGTCTCCCCTTCCCCTTGTTAACTTCTCCCTTCTGTCACATCGGAGACAGAGCCTGTCGGCAGTGCAAGCGCAGCAACGAGCAGAGTTAAGGGCATTCCCAATCCCACTTTTAATGTAGGATCTATTATGCAACTGGATACTAATATCGGAAATCCAGCAATAGATTGCTGTCTCTAATCTCAGCAATGACAACCCCAACAGCAGAAGAAGCAATGCCTGTAAAAACTAACGAAAAAACCTTAAAGTAAGGTGAGGTGGAATTCAGGCAGTCACATAATAGCAACAAAACAGAGGGAAGTGATACTTTTCCTCCACATTTTTACATGCACAGTGTCTGAAATTTTCCTGTCTGCTTAAATATTGATTTCTGAGCTCTAAACCTTTTGCTGCTCAGTGTGTAATTTATGTTCTGTTGTTGTGCTTTGGCTGCAAGTCTGTGCTGATGCAGCAATCGTTGATGTTTGCTAATAGTGACTAAAGCTGCGGTAATAATAAAACTGTATTATTTTACAGAGCAGATATTGAATCAACTGACATGATTTAAACTTATTTTTTTTTCCTTGGGTTGTGGTGAACTAATGGAATGACTGTATCAGGAAACAATGAGATTTTTAATTTGGGCATTTCTACCATTACTTTTACAGATACTTGTTCAAATTGCTGTTATCAAACCAATTATGATCAGCAAGGCTTGTTTCATCCCTCCTCCCCCCTGCCCCAGCTGGGATTATTTTCTTCCCTTTCCCACCTTTCTATATAGAGATAATTTGAGAGGGCAAATCCTTTATATTGGGGGGGTCACACAAACCTCATTTGCAAGTATGTAGGCTGTGAAGAGGCAATGGTTTAGGTGAATATATTGGAGAAGGAGCAGATTAATGTCAGGTGCTGGACAGATTCAGTTGTGTTGCTTTGCCTCACGTGTGATGTTTGTGTGTGTTTCTGAATCCCGCTTGATCATTGGCGTGGGTAACGTCACTGCCACGGAGCCAGCAACATCCTTTTCCTGTCTTTCTTTCTTCCCATCTCCACCTGGACTGGAAAGCGTAACCTCCTTTAAATATGTTCTACTGTAGATTACAGAATATTATTCAGAAATTAAATCCACAAAGAACATGACCTGCCAGAAAAAAAAATACTACTTTTAAAATGCAGTACATTTTTTTCATTCCAAGATGTGTTGCTTCTATCCAAAGCTTGGGCAGATTTTCATCAGATTTAAACTGTAGTTAAAATTAGCAAGCAAGAAAACTTGAATTAAATCATACGTTTTTAACTTTGATTTGCATTTTACATAGTGTCTCTTTTGGAGAAACAAAAAAAAAAATCCCCCTGCCCCATACCCGTTCTCTGAAGGGGCTCCTGTCTCCTTCACGAAGCCATTCAGCAGAGTGCTCAGCCATGGCCTTGGCTCGGTGGCTTAACTGTTGAAAGTTGCGTGGTCCTCTGGTGGAGGCAATGTCTATGTTTTGTAATGCTTGATGAGAAGCTGAGTTTTCCCAGAGACATTTGCAACCCCAAATGCCTCCTTTCCTGAGGAGGAACAAGCTGGAGAACGTGTCAGCAGGAGGGACAGAGCTTGCATCTGTCCAAAGAGAGATGGTGGGTGTTTTGCAGGGCAGCCCACGCGTGACTTAGGAAGGGACGTGCACATCTTCCCATGCTCTCTTTCCCCTTCATGTACTCGCAGTGTCAGTTCAGTTTACTCCCATTTCCATACAAGAGTTTGAGCCCTTTTCTTTGTCAAAACAGCAGATGTGCTGGTTTCTCCAGGGCCTGTTGCTGGAGCAAGCTGTTGAGTTTCTTCTGAGAAGAAACCCGGGTCTAGGTGCTGAGAACTTTCTCTGGCTATTTAGGTAGTGGCCACGTTGCCTCAAATTTACTGCTCTCCACACGGGGCAGTCTTCTAATGCCATCGCAGCTGTGCTTGTGTCACAGATTGTCCCCTCATCTTCTGCAGTTTACAGTGCATGTGCTGTGCCTGAGGCGTTTATAAACACCTCTTGGGTTGAGGCAGAATGTTCCTTTTACTATTTCTGATAGTGTGAACTGAAGGAAAAATGACATATGGACAGCAGTTGTCAGCAGGGCTCCAGAGAAAAGCCTGGCCAGGTATGATGCCCAGAGAAGCTGTGGCTGCCCCATCCCTGGAGGGGTTCAAGGCCAGGCTGGAGGGGGCTTTGAGCAACCTGGTCTGGTGGGAGGTGTCCCTGCCCAGGGCAGGGGGTGGCACTGGATGATCTTTAAGGTCCCTTCCAACCCAAACCGTTCTATGATGGGGTGTAGGTATGAGCTTGTCTTCCGCAGAGGGTGTCACCAGTTGGCTTGGAGGTTAAGGTCTGCTCCCCATGCCATCCACAACAGCAGAACAGACACAGGGACACTACCCAGATGAAGTTATCTAAGTTATAAGCAAGAAAGAACAGAGGTTTCGGGTGGACCTTGAAATAGATTGCTTGTATCAGAGTCTGTGCATCAGTGGAGAAGTATACAGAAATCAGATATCCTGCCAGACAGCTACGGAAACACCAGTCTACTTTTTCACTGAATGTTTTAAACCTGTCCTACTAGACTTGAAAAATGTCTGACATCAGGACACGACTTCGTCTGGAGAGGTATAATTCAGAAATACTCTGGAGTAATAAAAGCAGAAGGACAGGATTAACTTCCTTTTCTTTTTCCTTTTTTTTTTCTTTTTGGTGCATTTTTGGTTTTGTCCTTTATTTCATGAAGGGAAGGTACATTTACCTCTTATATTGTTTCAGAGGAAATAGCTTTTAAAGCTCTCAGACTGTTCTACAGTATAAAATCACAGCTTCAGAAAAAAATGGATAAAAGTGAAGAACTTATAGGTACACTTAGAGTGTACAATACTGGTCTATCCAGAGCTACTCCAGCTAACCTTATTTTCCTGAAGTTCTCCACCTTCTATTGAGCTCTCTTGGCTTGAATGCTCCACTGGGGCAGCCATGCTGGTTCAGGGGCACATGTGTTGCACAGCGCTGGGGAGACGTCCTCGTGTTCATGTGTCTAATATATTGTGTGGAACCATAAATGCACCAAAATTGTGATTATTGAGGGATTTGTGAGTACTTTGTCAATGCTTCAGGATTTTGCAGTTTAAAAGAAAACAACACAAACCCACAACAAAGCCAAATAAAAACTTCCTCCTCCTCTTTTGTCTTTCTAAAGAGCAGCTGTCAGGATATAACAGCTATTTACTCTATTTTGGATCAAACCATTTTTAACTCCCTTGAGGAAGAAAACCTAGCCACGTATAAACACAAATCAGACGTACCGTACTATTTCAGAGAAAGCCAACAAACAGTATGAAGCAAGCGTTTCTCTTGTGTCTGTATTTTCTCTTGGCTAATTCCCACGGCTGAGGGATCAGCGAGCAGGTGGCGTTCAAACAGGAGAAACTGTTGTCATTAATTTTTCCTCTTTGGTGTAGTTGACATCTGCCAACCCAGCCTTTCCCTTCCATCGGCTTCTCCCGCTGCGTGTGCGTTTGTACCAAGCGTATGGTTCGCTTTGAGATCTCCAAACTTGTGGTCTTTCTTATAAGGAAGAAAACGTGTAGGTGGGTGACATCTGTGGTGCCAGAAGTGATGGCTTCCCATGCTCTTTGTGCCTCCTGGTGCAAGTGTCTCGGGAGCAGATAACTTTGGCTCCAGGTTGTGTAGGTGGGTTCTCATCGCTGTCCTCTTGGCCGGCAGGAACGGCTCTGCTTTCTGATTAGATGGTGGTTGCAGGTAGATATTAAGCCGGTATGAGTTTCCAATTAGGCTGCAGCTTCGCAGATCGCAATGAGGCAGCCTGATACCTTATTGTTGAGTAAAGGGATTATTCTGCTCCTCTTTACTCCCTCTCCTCCCCTGCCTCCCCAGCTAGTTGTACTCATCAGAGCTTTCTGAGAGCTGATATAACTCACTATCCCAGGGAAAACGTTGTTTTTCTAGATCTGGCTGGCTTAGCACATTGAGTTGACTCATGGAAAGGTCTGAGGAGCACCAGAGCCAGCAGCACAAGGGAGCGAAGGAGCAGGAAGGAGGAGAGGCACAGAAATGAGAGGAGAAGGCAGACAGGGAGTTGTTGGGTCGTGCCACCTATAAGCTGTTAGAGCAGCTTGTGTTTTGAGTTTCTTGATAACTACAATGTAATTTCCACCCTGTCAGCCCCCAGTTTTTCACTGTGTAGTCTTGCCAGTGCCCTCCTATGGGATCTTCTGTGAACCCAAGAGATGAGTGCATTCATCTCTCTCATCAGACAATGGATATATACATTTATGTGTGAGTGCCATCTCCAGATGCGGGAAGACATGTAAGTACCTTCTTTGGAGGTTTCAGGTGTATAGTCCTCTTCACTGTATTGATAGCACATTGTTGCAAAACGTTCTCCACTGGATTTCATTAAGTGTATATGGAAGATGAGGTTGTCACCAGTTAAAAAGTGATGGTTACTTGACTGCATGAACAGAACTGCTGCCTCCATCAAGCCAATGCAGCCTATTTAATAAAAAGGTCACTGTACTATATCTTGAAGCATTCATGGGCAAAAGTGTCAAGGAAATTTTTAGACCAAATAAAAAAAGAGGTGATTCCCTCTAGAATAAATCAATTTTGCAATCCTATCAGCTGATCTAGTATGAAAAGAAAAAAAAAACCACCTCCTTAAAATTATCATGTAAATTTACTTAAATTTGTATAAAATTAATGTTAATCATAATGCACACAATTTAATTCACATATATAATTTATAGTTATAAAAATTATAGTAATGTAATATTCATGTAGAATTTATCTAAAGATTTTGATTAAGGAGGGTGAAAGAAGCAAAGCTACAGAAGAGTAGACAGCTTGTGGGTAAGGATCAGAGGGTAAATCAGCAGAGGTGATATTGCAGTGAATGTCTGCCTAAGCCTATCAAGAACAGGAAGCGATGAAACCTTCTTTATGTAGCTGGTGAAAGCCTCACAATCACAGGCTCGGAGAGGTGCTACCTTCACAAACGAGGAAGATCTCTTGGAGTATGGTTGAGGGCAGCCTCAGCTGAAACGATGGCGAGACTTGAGTTGAAGAGAGTAGTCACCAAGACAAACAGCAGGATTAGAACCTTGTTCTTTTGAAGAGCAGATTTTGACCTGTTCAGGGACTTGCTTGGCAGGATCCCATCGGGAGGTGCCCTGAAGGGCAAAGGGGCCTGGGAGAGCTGGTTGATCAAGGGCAGCCTCTTGGAGCACAGGAGTGGACTGTTGTCTTATGTAGAGTTGAGCAAGCTTGGCAGAAAGCCATGATGGATGGTTGGGCCCGAGGACAAAAAGGAAGGGCACAGACAGAAGAAGGGACAGGCTGCTTGTGGGGGTACGGAGACATTGCCTGTTTATGCAGGGATGGAGTCAGGAAAGCCAAAGCTCATCTGGAGTTGAAGCTAGCAAGGTAGATGGAGGACAACAGGAGAGGTTTCCTCCATAAGTACGTTGGCAGCAAGAGGGAAGCTAAGATAAGACTGTGGACCCATTGCTCAGTGCGATTGGAGAAGTAGTGACAAAGGAAAAGTGAAGGTACTTGATACCTTCATTGCCTCAGTTTTCATAGGCAAGACTTATCCTCAAGCCTGGCAGGTCCTGGAGTCTGCTAGCAAAGTCTGTGGGAGTGAGGCGAGGACAGAGTTAGGGATCATTTAACCACTTGGACATGCACAAGTCCATGGGACCAGCTGGGATGCAGCCAAGAACTGGCTGATGTTATTGCGAGGCTGCTCTTTGTTATCTTCAAAAGGTTGTGGCCCTTGGGGGAGGCTTCTTGGGCCTGGAAAGAGACAGTATCATACCAATCCTCAAGATGGATGAGAAGAAGGATTTGGGGAACTACAGGCTGCTCTGCAGCCTTCCCCTGGGAAGATGATGGAACAGATCATTATAGAAACTGTTTGCAAACACATCAAGGACAGGAAAGGGATTGGTGGGAACAGCCAACATGGGTTTGAAAAGGGTGAATCATGCCTTATCATCCTCACTGCTTTCTGTGATGTGAAGTTCTGCGGACAAGGAAAAGGCGGTTCGTGTTGTATACCTTGGCTTTAGTTGGGCCTCTGACAGTCTCTCATAGGTTATTTATCACTGGACTGCTGAGATACGGGCTCTGCAAGTAGGCGATGAGTGGAAAATTGGCTGGACTCCCAGGCTCAAAGTTGCAATCAGGGGTGTAAAGTCCTGCTGGTGGTCAGTTTAATATCTTCAGTATGCTGGAGGGCAGAGCTGTGCTTGGAGAGTCCTGGGCAGGTTGCAGAACAGGCTGACAGGAACTTCATGGAATTTAACAAAAGGAGATGCAAAGTCTCAGCTCTGGGAAGAAGCAGCAACCTCATGCACCAGCACATGCTGGGGCTGACCAGCTGGAAAGCAGCTTTGAGAACCTGGGGGTCACAGAATCACATGGGGTTGGAAGGGACCTCTGGAGATCATCTAGTCCAACCCCCTGCCAGAGCAGGTCCACCCAGAGCAGGTTGCGCAGGAACATGTCCAGGCGGGTTTGAATGTCTCCAGAGAAGGAGACTCCACCACCTCCCTGGGCAGCCTCTGCCAGGGCTCTGCCACCCTCACAGGAAAGAAGTTCCTTCTCATGTTTAGGTGGAACTGCTTGTATTCCAGTTTGTGCCTGTTCCCTCTTGTCCTGTCCCTGGGCACCACTGACAAAAGACTGGCCCCATCCTCCTGACACCCACCCTTTAAGTATTTATAGGTGTTGATCAGACGCCCCCTCACTCTGCTCTTCCCCAGACTAAACAGACCCAAGTCCCTCAGTATTTCCTTTCAAGAGAGGTGTTCTAGGCCCCTCACTGTCTTTCTCATCCTGGTGGGCCATGACCCAGCAAAGGTGTGGCTAACAGCCTACTGGGCTGCAGTAGGCAGCAGGTGATTCTTCCCTTCTGCTCAGGACTGATGAGACGCACCTGGAGTTCTGGGACTGGTATTGTGCCTCTTGGTTTGAGAGCTGTGGGCATACTGGAGTGAGTCCAACAAAGGGCTACCAGGCTGGTAAAGGGGCCTAGAGCACAGGACATCCGAGGAGAGGCTGACAGAGCTGGGCCACTTCAGCATGGAGAATGGCTCGAGGGAGACCTTGTTTGTGTTCTGGAACTGCCTGATCAGAAGATTTGAAAAAGGTGGAGCCATCCCCTTTTCTCACAGTGACAGGTTGAGTGGCAGTGGACACAAGGTGGAATATGGGTAATTCTGGTTAGATATGAAGAAATACCTTTTTTTTTTTTTTTTTTTTTTACAATGAAAGTGGTCAAATACTGGAGCAGGTGCCTAGAGAGGGTGTGGGATCTTCATCTTTGTAGGTGTTGAAGACCCGAGAGGCCTGCTGTGTAGTTTAGCCTGATCTGAGCAATGGGTCAACTAGAATGACCTCCAAAGGTCCCTTCCAACCCGAATCACCCTGTGACTTCTCGAAAGCAGGTACGTGAGGATGCTGATTAAGAATAAATGTAAATCAATGATTAGAATATGAAGATGGTGAAAACTAAGCAGGAAAAATAGACTGGTCAGTTGAGCGGAACAGGAGGAAAATGATGCGGGTTTCTGCCCAGCACAAATGGGCATTAGACAATGGTAGAAGAAATCTGAGGGAGCTGAGAGTTCTGCTCAGGAACAGGCAGGGTGCAACACTCTTTACATGGTTAATAACATACTTACTTCTCCCACTGGTAATTGGGATATCAGATGGCAACTGCTGAAAAATAAATACATGTCAAACCTATGGGATGGTATGATCTGCATGCAGGACCCTTCGAATCAAACCCTTGACTCAAGACTTTTCCAAGCCCTTGATACTAATTTTTTAAGATGAGCTAGATTTTTTTTTTTTTCTAATAAGACTATAGATTATTCCAAGTTTCTGTGCTTTTCTTTTTTTTTTTTTTTTAATTTGACTGTAAGCTTGTTAGTGTGACGTTGTCATTGTATGAGCTAGGATTTTTTAAAAGTCTAGAAAGGAAGCAAACCTTTTAGTGCCATTTAAAATAATGTGCTTGGGAGGCAGTTGGTATGATATTGTGAGTGTAGCAGTATCATGGGATGAATAAGGCTTAGAGGTGGCAGCATAAGTAGATTTTGTTGTCGTTGTTGGTGGTGGTTTTGTGTTGTTTGTGTGTTTTTTGAAGGTAGTGTTTTATTCACAGAGCACTCCTTGTTTTGGTACCTGTGTTCAGTCAGCCTCTTATGACTAAGTGTATTTGTGGGATTGCGGCTTGAAAAGCAATGACTCAAAAGATGTGGGAGATCCCAGGCAGCCTTACAGCCGCGTGTGGATGTACCTGTGGCTGGAGTATAAACTGTAGGTGGGCAGATGCGATTGTGTCTGCTGGGAGTGTGTGCCCTCGCAATATTGGCCACTTCAAACCCAGGTGCTGCGAAATGGGAAAGAACAGCAGCGAGCAAGGTTAAGGATTCAGAAAGTGCCTCTCGGTGAGACTCGAAAGTGACGGTCTCTTCAGTCGATTTGAAAGACATTTCAGCTCTTGTGAGGATGGCCAGAAAGTGGCTGCATGAGGAGAAGGTTTAATTGGTGGCAGCTGTTTAACCCAGCCAACAAAAGCATCGTAGCATCTAGCGACCGTAAGCAGAAGTGATATAAATTCTCCTCAGCCCTATTTTAAACATTTCTTTCCCTAGTGAGGGCAGTTAACATTAAAACAATTTTGGTTAGTTTAGATTTTTTGGTTGCTTGTTTTGTCATTTCATAATTTTCAGTGGCTGTAATTGGCCTGCTTCAGATCTTGTTTCTGTAGCTTGTTCATGTATTTATTAGTTTCCACATGTGAAATCAAACTGAACAAGATGGTTCTTCTTTCGGAAGTGAAGTGACTGCACGGATGTGTGCTATGAGGGCACAAAGTGAGTAATGAGCTGGAATGCAAAGCCCTGAAGGCAGCGAGGCCTATCCTTGGCTGTCTCGGGGAGAATGGAGTTTATTCCGTTTCCAAGAAGTTGCTTGGTGAAAAATCATTTTATATCTAGATAGATACATTCAGTGTGTGACAGTGTTTTGAAGTTTGTGCCAAGGATGTCCAAAATTTTCAGATTTGCCAGCTGGGAGACTGTGGTGTGGCCAACAGTTCAGCACCATCTCCATAGGCCAGGATCACCCCTCACCAGCCCAGTACTCCTCCATTCCACCAAATCTCCGTCCCACCTTCTAAAACCAACCGCCTACTCCATGTTCCTTCCCCACCTCACTGAGATGGGTGCCCTTTGCTCCAAACCTCTGTCAGGTTTGAGATCTTAGGGATAACCCCACCTGCTCAGGAGAAGGGCCCGAGAGCGGAGTACCACATCTGTGGTCAGTTTTTAGAGGTAGTAATATTGTACAATTTTGAGCTTTTTAAGATAAAGGATCAAAAGGAGTATTTTCTTTGCCGCCATGACAGCTGGGGCAGGGGTGTAGTTTGGTGAGCAGGCCTTCGTTAAACCAGGGGTTTGACCACATCCCTCAGGTAGGCTTCCTGGTGTCAGCTAATGGGTTACCAGAAAAAGTGAAAATCACAGCTGGGGGTTAGTGAGGATTGTAATTTTTCCATCAATAACTCAGAAATAGCAGCTTTGGGGGGCGAGCAATGTGTTATCGCAACACAGCATTCAGTGTTTTCTGCTTAATGTGAGCAATAAATTGCGATAGCGTTAAGACGGAGGGAAGCCATGCTCGTACAGATCTTTGCTAAGTGTTTCCTATCGACTTCTGAAAAGGCAACTGGGAAAAAAATCTTTGCTGCTCTTTTTTGTGTCATGTACTGACTGTTACTGGATTGCTTGGAGACTTTAGCTGACTTTCCTGCTGGGAGAAACTTTCAAATATATCTGACTTAAATAGATGAACACTTGTCTTCCATGTGCTTTGATAACTCCTCTTAACAAGTTTCCTGTTAACAAAGATATTTGCATTTAAATGTTTGTTTCTTGCATCCCATCTGCTCCATCTCTTTCATCCTTAACTGAAATCCTAATTATGATAGCATTTATGACTGTTCCCCGAGTAAACTGTGATATCACTCATACAGGATCTAGTATCACTACAGCAATGTTTGAAAAGGTGAAGCTGAATTTTTACTTGATTTAAAAAAAAATAAAATTATAAATTGATCTGTACAAGGAATCAACTTTCATGTTTAAGGAAGTAAATGGGGAAGAGGAAAGTATTTATTCAACATTCACCTTGATTCAACATTGTTTTTCTGAACTGGAGAGAGATGTAACATGATGTATGGTTGCCATAATGAATAGGTACTGAATTTAACTGATGAATGAAGTATGGTTATTACAAATCCTACATTCTTCAAAAGTAGAGTAGGTTACATTGGTTTATATTTTATTCAGATATGTTCCACTGAGTTTTTACTTAGAAAGTTAGGTAAAACAGGAAAGAAAAGAAAGGAAAAAAGAAATGAATTAGTTGTAAAAATAATGAAGAAAACCCTTTGTTTCTTGGAGGAGAAGAAAAGAAAATTATGCAAGCCAGAATCTTGTGGAACTAAAACCTATGCTACTTTCAAAATAGCCTAGAAAATGATAATTTCTTTAAAGATTTGCATAAGGGTTTTTATAATTTACCTCCATGGACACTGCAGCATATATGCAGAAGAGACCATGTCACCCTTGGAATGCAATTTTCTTTTTTTTCTGGTCACTGTGTTATTCCTGTTGAAGGTGAACAAATATGAGAACAACTCCCTCTAAGTGGGTGGTGTCAAAGCTTTGTTGGGTTTGTGGGGGGTGTTGCATCCCCATGGTCTGTCTGTCTTCCTGCACTTCCAGTCTCAGCATGATGTGTTAGCAATGTACTGGAATCTTTGGGGGGGGTGTGGGAGTTATAATGAAGAAAATTGACTTAAAGGAACCGAAGACTAAGTATCAGCTGAAAATAAGATCTGTTATGTGCTTCCACCCCTTCCTCCGAATACAAGCAGTAAATGTGGGACTAAAACCTCTTTGTCTAGTAATTTTACCTCTCTTTAAGATTCTAAGTGAGATTAGACAGTTATGGAGGAGAAGACAATCCAGAGTTAGTAAAAAAACTGAATAGTAGTCAACTAATTTTATTGACAAGATTGGAAGCTGATGGACTGACTGTTTAAATTAATTTGGCGCTTATAATTTTGTTTAAAAGTTTGTATTATGAAGTAAAGTTTGAGAATTAAAACAGAGGCATGAACTAAAATGAAAGTATTTTTTAATGTGGACCACTACACTTCTTGTTTTTGTCTGTTACTAAATTCAGCTCCTATACCAGTCTGTCCTCAGATCATTTAAAAAAAATATTAGGGAAAGTTTTATGCTAAACATTAACCAAAGGTTCCTTTTAATTCGTCATTTACCAGAACAAAGTCTTTGTTCTGTAATGTCATCAGAATATTAGTTTCCTGTAAGATCTAAAATGCTGTAGATCTTGAAAAAGCAAACTTTGATCAAAGATCTGAACTTGAAATACCTATAGTAATTTTTCCCATGTTTGGAGTTCATAGGATAGTGAATGTTTTTTGCATTAAATAGGCAAGTTAATTTTAATTTTTTAAAAAACCTACAGTAATTTGCATGCTTCTGTAACACCTCTGTACTTGATTGAAATTTATAATAGGAAGAAAAATTACATATAATAATGTTTGTCTTTGACCTTCCATGTTAATTAAAATGGTAACTATTTCATCACCTAAATGATGAAAAATGTGGATTTTGTACTTTGTCATTTCTGAGCCATCTTTCCCCCTTTTTGCTCTGATTCTTCCCCCTCCCTCTCCCACTCTCCCTAAATGCTTTAACCTCTCCTTATGTGCATAGGCACAAGGTCAGTCAATAAAAGGGCATCCAGAGCTGCAGCGACATGACTTTGGGGCTTTACAATCAGTTTATTTGCTTACGTTAATACATATGCATTGAGGATTCGACTATTCCCTTCATGTCTTTCCCTCCTCCAAGCACCTTCCGATGTGCTAAATGAGACTTAAGTGCTGCACCAAGGAAGCCTGAGGCAAAAGCAGAAGCAAGCATTTTTCATATGTGTTTGCACTGCTTATCAAAAAAAATTAATGACTGCCGTTTTAATCTTCTCTCAATTTGATGAGATGCCAGCCATTTGCAGAGTTCTTAATTGACCTTTAAAATATAAATCAAGGAGTTATTCACCAAATTAATTCTTCTGAAAAGAAGTCCTGAAGATGAAACTCTGGGTGAGTAGGTGGGCATGTTGGAACACAGCGTAAACAAGGAGTATGGAAAATCACCCAGAGTTTGCAGGATGATTTGTTTGCTTTTTATTTACTAAAGACTGATTTAACATGTAACGATAAAGAATTGCTCCTGTTGAATTACGAGCCAGAGCATAAAGAGAGTTAATGTTGCCATGGCATATGGCAAAATTGAGGTTGAATGTGTTTAATTTGGAATTTGTGGCCATACGGCAGTGAGGGAGAACAGAGACATCACAGAGACACGCTTTCTGGCTCAGATTTTGCTCTGGTGAAATTGGTGCAATGAAGGCCGAGTCTCCTGATGCTTTGAGCTTCCTGAGGTCAGAGCTGATCTTCTGCATCTGAATTAAAGAAAAGGCTAGATCACCAATGAAAATAATTAGATGTTTTTACCGCAAGCAGGTATTTTTGCTTTTTAAAGAGTTCCTCTACCCAAGGTTTTTCTCTTGATGGCCTCCTTAAATATACAGTTTTTACGTGATGCTTCACTTTTAGTCATGGGCTTTCTTTCATCTGGTGCCTGACGTGAGCCCTATGTGACTTTGCTCTAAATCTGGCCAAATGTGTAGTCTTGTGAATTAAGCGAAGTAGGAAATTGGGGAATCTTCTCAATGTATGTAAAAACCTGCAGGGAGAGTGTAAAGAAGAATGGGTCAGACTCTTCCCAGTGGTGCCCAGTGACAGGACAGGAGGTGATGGGCACAAACTAAAACACAGAAGGTTCCATTTGGCCACCAGGAAGCTCTTTTTGCCCTGTGAGGGTGACCAAGCACTGGCACAGGTTGCCCAGAGAGGCTGTGGAGTCTCCATCCCTGGAGATACTTGGAAGCTGTCTGGACGTGGTCCTGGGCAACTGGCTCTAGGTGGCCCTGCTTAAGCAGGAGGTTTGGACCAGATGACCTCCAGAGGTCCCTTCTAACATGAACCTTCTCTTATTCTGTGAAATCTTTGCATTTGGTTTTCTTATTTGCTGTAACCATGGAATACTTTTCAAACAAGACTTACTGCTTCTGAACAGCAGGACAAAGGAACTTTCCACCTCCGAAAGCATCGTTGTGGTCTGCACGTATGGAAGCAGTTTCAGTTTTTGTTTAGACTTCTATTGGGAACAAAACAGGGAGATAATTGGAAAATCCATTCCCTTCTTAAGTGCTGCACAGCCGTTAGCATTCCTGTGTTGCTTTTCCCATCGGATACAGGCCCTATTGCTCACAGTGAGTGTAACTCAAGCAAGATGTCATCTTATGCCTTTTTTTTTTTTTAATAATCACAACTTTAGCATGATTTTTCTGATGGATTTCTCATGTTGGCAGTGTTAATTTATATACAGTTTCCTGGGGCAACACAGACAGTTTTATTACTGTCACAGCTTTTCATTATAATGAAAATTCTACAAATAAGTAGCATGCATGTCAATATTGGAGATTTATGAGACAGAGAGAGGAGGGAAGAGTAGATTTGTTCAAATTTTCTTCAATCTTTGTCTAAGTTTTTTTTTAATTTAAATATAGCTGTAAAATAAATCATTTTCAAAGATTTAATCTACTCTGAGATAGTAGAAGTTTGTAAAATTGCAGAAGGTAAGTATAATTTTATTGTAGTGTTTTTAAGGTGTGAGGTTTATGACTTGCCATATTGTAATAAGTGTATGCATAAATTGCAGTGCATTGTGTAGCTATCTGGCACGATACAGTAATTTCAAGTCTTTAAGCACTTTATTAAGGGATGGAGAAACTGGAGATTTTTTTTTTTTGCCATCCGGGCAAGCGAACATAATTAAAGGAGGTGCAAACCCACATTTATAAGATATATGGCACATCTGGCAGCTTGCGTGAAGATAATATGTTTGTTTGGCTGTGGGAATGCCTGCAATTGTATCTGCCAATCTGACACAGTAGGAGTTTAGCTAATGAGGTTGCCTAGCAAAAAGTGCATCGGGAGGAAGTGAGGGTTAAAAATAAGCATACATGTGAAGAGAGAGCAAAAGATTTATAATGGATGTAGAGCTGTTCCAAGTTGTTATGGCAACTAACATTTTAGACCCCATAATTACATAATAACAATGCTGCCAATCCTAAATAAATTGCGTTTTTGTTATGTGTTTTTCTTCAATATTTTTAAAAAAAATCTTGAAGTATTTTCTAAAATATTCACTATCTGAAATACTCAACGATTATGTAAAGTCCGTATATTTTCATTTCTGTAGAACTATGGTGAACAACAAAACAAAACTTAATGGAATAAATCTAAAAACTAAAATACAGGAAAACTATATGTGATTTTGGTACCAAAGCAATTTTTTTTTTTTTCTTATTAACAGCTATAAAGTTATAAACCCTAGTACTGTTAGTTTAGACATAAATAATGGATTTCTAACTTTTAAAAATCAAGCTTATAATGCTGTTTACTCTGGTTTGTAGGAAAAGCTTTGGAGACATACAGAAAGAATAACCAGAATTCATAGTGTAGTTACTTGCCCTGGTTGTCCCAAAATAGAGAGTAAATCTGTTTTATTCCTACCACCTCTTGAAGCCAGGCTTTTCAGAAAGTCTATTGAATAGATGATATGAGAAATTAAATATAATAGAGTTGCAATTCTCCCAAGAGTGAAGAAAAATTTTAAGTATGAGCTTTTTTCATGGTTTGACTCTTTCTTGTCTCTTAAGAACTTACTGTGCCATAGCACTGTTTTAAGATTTGGTATAAACATTACAAAGCTTGATCAAATCATAATAAAAGTAATAGTGAGATGTGCATTTACTATTTAGAAACCACCTTGGAGTGGTCATAATATCACATGTGCATAGTCTGCTTTGAGTCTGTTCTCATTTTAGACTTTAGTTTTTATTTAAGAAAAGCAGAACTCGTACCTTTTTTTGCCTGATGTAATGTAGGGAATTTCCTGCATCATCTGTGCAGGAGGGATGAGACAATAAGGGAAGGTAAACTGTAATCCAGAACTTGCCATGTTTTAATCAAGTGGGCTGAAGTATGATGGTACTTGAGTTATTTAAAAAGAGCGTGAAGATGTTGAAGACCACCCAAGGAAACTAAGCTGCTCCATAGACAAGCTTAGGTACAACCCTCTGCATTTCTTCTGGGAGGATCTGCAGCAGGGCACTGGGTATTTAAGGAAAGATGTCATTCTGCCCAGCTCAAAAATTGTGAAATTGTCATCCCAGCTTAATTAAGTGGTTTGATGGCACTTGGAGCTCTGCCTTGCTCACTGCCTGACAAGTTTTTCTTGACTTTTTTTCTCTTTTCTTTTCATTTCTTGATTTTCTTCTCTTCTCCCAAGGAACAGGTGATGGGACAAGAGGAAACGGCCTCAAGTTGCTCCAGGGGAGGTTTAGGATGGATACTAGGAAAAATTTTTACACTGAAAGGGTTATTGCACATTGGAATGTGCTGCCCAGGGCAGCGGTTCAGGCACCATCCCTGGAGGTATTAAAAAGACATAGTTGCTTAGAGACATGGTTTTTATCAGAGTTAGGTTGATGGTTGGAGTAGATGATCATAAAGGTCCCTTCCAACCCAGACAATTCTATGACTATGAAACAGACAACATGGGTAATTCTTCTTCTGGCTCAGACTACCACTCCATGGTGGCGTGTCTTCATTTCTTTAATTTAACCCTTCAGTTTTTCATGTGTCTGCAAGGATGGAGTAGTACAAGTTGCTTGGAAAATCAGTGGACCTTAAGTTGTTCAGGTCTTGCATAAAATCCTTGTAGTGTTGAAGAAGACTGGATTATGTTCTTCCATCATTTGTGAAGGTAATTGGTAACATCACCAAACTCTTGGATTTATATTCCTGCTATGGCAAGGACAAGCAATTGCTTAATTCTCCTGAGTCCAGATTCACGAGCATTACTTAGTGTAATGTACTGAAAACTATTTAATCTCCTGTCTTTCTAATAAGGGTATATTTACAATAAGATGAAGAGAATTGGTACTGGTTAATGTGGTTACTGATGTATCAGAAGGTATGTGTGCATAAAATGGTGGCATTGGGTTTTCTGATAGTTTTAAAAGTAAGGAATTAGGCTGGGAAGAAAGCTGACAGCTGGACGGAGAGGTCTTGAGTTGTGAGTTCAAGCTTTGTTAGCCATAATTGAAGAATGAGGTTACCGGTAATGCTCAAGGACTTATTTTTTTTTATTAAATGTATTAGGAATGAAAATTATGTACCAATGAGGAAAGCAGGGAATAGTACAAACCCGGGAACGTTAAATGCGGTGTTGAGTACAGCTCTCCAAGACAGATTTTTAGTAGGAGCTTGCTAAAAGCTTAGAATTTAATTAAAGCCCCAACTTCTTGTGAGACGTCAGAAGCTAAAAGCTTGGAGGTGGCTGTTGGGGAGAACAGATACTGAAAGATTAAAGAGAACAGTCTGGGTCACCTTATTACAGGGAAATGGAACATGTTATTGAAGCTGTGTATACACAGCAGAGAAACTTTTCCATCTGAGAACATCTGTGGGAGTGTTTATAGGAAGTACCTGTAGCGGGGGACTGTCCTTTGCAAGGGATCTCTGGCAGCAACACTAATGTTCCAGACATCCGAAAGACTTCAGTGTGAAACTGTGGAAGTTTCAGCTGGTGTCCTGACCGTTGTGACACTTGGAGGTGACAGGTCTGGTCCGGCCTTTGAAAAGCCAGTCTTGAAAATAGCCAGTCTTCACAGTGGGAAAAGTCATCGGTAGGATTTCCAAAGTATGTCCTGTGACCTTTGCTGTTCCGCATCACAAATGTTTTGTGAAATGGGGTGGGTTCTGGGGCTGAAATATTGCCATGTAAGATGAAATTATTTAGGATGATTAAACCTGCGGCTTATTCCAGAGTGTTGCAGAAGACTCTCATTGAGCGGCTGAATGATAATAAGCTAGGTATTAAAGTGTGCAATACACAACACACTAATTTAGTTGTCCAAACTCTGGAATAAGTCTTTGTTCCCTACAGAAAATGCTGAGCAAATAATGAGCCAAACGTTGCGTTGCTGTGAAAGGCATTGGGGGGGAAAATGGAAAGCGTTTGGAGGCTACAGGGAAATTGCAGCCTTGTGCTGCGTGTGGACCTCACCTGCTGGGGAGCAGAGACGGAGGAGGAAGCTGGGTTGTATTAGCACTACTTTTGCTAAACAAGGGGAGAAAAACCAGCAATTGCTGGGTTATCGCAGGGCTGCGCTTTCCGAAAGGTGTGGGGCCTTTTGGGGTTTAGTGATCATTAGTTTGCTGAGTAATTTGAAAGGTATGAATCATTGATTAACATCTTTATACAGTCAAGAGTACTGTTTTCTGTCCAGTACTGATTAAAAATATATTTTTATGGTAAGAGAATGTAACAGAAAATATAAAATACAATTAATTTTTAAAGTGAATTTAAAATAATCATATTTTCACCTTTCCTTCGTCTTTCTGCACTGGAAAGCAACAAGCAGCTTTGTTTTTCATTCATATGAATTTTGATTCAGACAAAAATAGTCTATAAAAAAATATCACAAACACACGTGTTGACGAGCTGTCTAGCTGTAATCGGCCATCCAGGTTTTTGCATCCCTTTCTACTACACAGAATATTTGATTTGATAGTCTCATAAAGAGTTTATAAGAACAAAAACGGGATGCTGTCTTTCTGCTCAGGGTTATCTTCTCCATCACGTTGAAAATGTAGGCAGATCCTGAAATTAGAAATGCTGGAGAGATGCATCTTCAGTCAGCCTCGTTAGCAGTAGGGTGCTAATGAGGGAGAGAAGGCTGGTAGCCAGCTTCTGTGAAGCGATGCACAGTGGAGTTGGCTTGTTTATACATCTTGGGCATCTCCTGTTATAGGCTTTCAAAAATACTGAAGTCTTTTGTGTATATACTACCTACTCTTTTGCACTGAGAAAATAAATAAACAAAAAGTAGCGTCTTTCCCTTGTAAGATATGGGGTCTCAGATCAGTATTTTTATCTCTTTGTTTCAGGACATGTTTTTACCAGGAGTATGTTTCACCCTAAATTTAGACTGTAGGTTCTTCAGGTTAAAGATCAAGTGTATAGGTACAGGATTAGCCATATCTGGTACATAGGCATACATTAGCCATAGATTCTCATATAATTAATTTTCTGAATAAGTAATTTTAAGCTGAGAGTTGCATGGACTGGAGAGGATGGGAAACTCTTAGCAAGTGTCACACGCCCGGGTCTGGTGAACTGAATGGGAGAGGATTCTCCACTAGGTCAGGAACAGCATGGTGAGGAGGACTTGGGAGGTGACCGTCCCCCTGTATTGTAATTGTCCAACCCAGACAATCCCGATTCTGTCTGCTCTGTAACACCGGAGCTCAAGCAGCTCACTGCTTGGAGAGGTGCCTGTGTGTTTTGAAGGATTTGTCTCATTTCTTAACTTTTGAAAACACATTGCTTATCAATTGGAAGTACTAAATTGTATGCAAAATTAAATGAAAGAAAAAGGCATAGCTTTTTGAATTCTCATAGCCTTTTGCATTCACTGAGTACTGGAAAAACTACTCAAGTGTTATCCTTCCTTGTCATCTGTAGTAGTCTGGAGGGTGTTCGTGCTAGACAATCTTTTTTTTTCCTTTTTTTTTTTTTTTTTTTTTTTTACAAGTGGTAATTTCACAGGTTCTTAGTTTCACTATTTTGGCAAAAAGACTTTATCTAGTAATAAAATTAGGCTGTAATCAGCTCTTCTATTAGATTCAAAGTTTTTATAGACTTGATCAATGGGGAGTGTCACGAAATACACGCTGAAGTTGCTTTCAGTGCATTGTTGCCAGCCCTTGTTTTATCGTTCTGCCCCCACTCCAGGACCATACAAATTCTTAGATATACTTAAGAAGGCAGATTCTTAGGTAGTTTTTGAAAGGAGTTGAAATTTATCAGGGAATCCGGGTTTGGCAAAACAGCTTAAAGTTTGATGTAAGCAGTCTTTTATGCATTGTGTGGCTGGAGTGGATATGGGCTGGTATTTGGCTAGCTCCCTGGGAAATTTTTTGGGATATATTAGTAATTTGATTTATTTAAGGTTAACACATAGGGCCCAGTTCAGTGCCATGTTGCATTTGCCTTCGCAAGAGAAGGACTGTGTATGGAGAAGGCTGTACTGGGGGAGAAGGCGGTGTCCATGGAGAGGAGCTTTCCCTAAGGCCCCTGGTGCCATCAGTACAGACCAGAAGGGACCTGTCTCAGGCTGGAGCACTTCAGCAGCGTGGGAAAACATTGCTGGGCAAAAATGGTAGCATAAATATACATACTGGAGAGCAGGGAGAAGATGGAAAATAGAACTGATGCTTTGTCATTGCTGGAAGAGGTTTTATCTCCATCTCACAAAAAGAGAATCTAGGATTAAGTGGGAAAGGTCTCGTCAATAGACAAAGGTTTGGTGACAAACAGGACTGAGGGGACCAGGGCTGTGTTTGCTGGGCCATGCTGTCCATTCCTTCCCCTGCACTTCTCAGGTATTTCACTATTAGTGCTGGTCTCACAGTAGCTGAGGTGGGTTTTTTTTCTTGGTAGAAGGTGAAGGATAACCTGTTTTAAAGGGTTTGTAGTGTTTCAGTATGATTAGTTGATGTTGGAGAAATAAAAAAGGAGTTCTCATCACCCCTACCCCTGTCCAAAGCCGGATATGGGGATTTCTCGTGGAGGAGGGTTGGGTATAAGACATGTTTTAGTTGAAGAACTTAGAACAAAGTTCTAAGCCCTCCTCGTTCCCCTTACACCCCTGCCCTCCCCGCCAACCCAGAAAACTAAGGCAGTTCCTCAAGGCTTGATATATTATAGTGTCTTAAATCAAGAATTTAAAATTGCACATTTCTAAGGAAAATAGTCATTATACAGTTTGCCAGTTTGCTCCATAATATTCATTTAATATTGCACGTTACAACTGCATCAGATGTGTGAGAAAAGGGTCTCTCTTTGTGTTGCTATTTTCCATTGGTACTTACGAGAGTAACGGTCTCTCTAAAACCTCAGGATTAGACTGAAAGCCCTAATACTTGGAATTATTTCTGAATGAAGTGACAGTTTCTCTTCAGCCACCCCGTTAACTCCTGGTCTCTGCCCCCTCTTCTAGTTACTAGGCTCTGTTTTCTTTCCTCTGCCCCTCTACGTTTTGGAATTACAGTTTTATTTTGTATAAATATTATTGTATTTATGTATAAATATTTTATTTTGTATAAATTAATAAGAAACATAAGACACTAGAGAGGCAAACTGAGAATCCTTGTGATTTTATTTCAACAATTTTAAACTTTTTTTTAAACTTTATACCTCTCCTATTCCTCTGTGAGATATCCATACCCTCCCTTTATATATTCTTTATAGCTGAGCCCTTTGCAGAAGTATGTAACAACATCAGTTAATATGTAACAATATCAGTTAATATAAACTGTTTTGGATTTTTTTTTTCCTGCCTAAAATGGAGCTAGAAGTGGCATAAGTAATAAAATTTCTTCACTTGCACGTGTGAAATAAATCCACAGGAACTTTGCAGGCTTTGCTTATCTGATCTGAACAGCTGATCAGAGATTCCTAAGATAACTAGAAGCAGTTTGGTGAGAAGAAAAATAATAAAAAAAGAGCATCTCCAAGAGTTGTGTTAATCTCCAAATGAGATGCTGGAAAGCAAGCTCGTCAACCCCTTTTTTGGTGACTTCTACAGTGTTTCCCCCAGGTCCCAGACAGGGATGGGGACCTTCAGGTGACCCACATTGATCTCAAGGTGTGCTTTCTCCCCATTCAGTCCTTACTCCAATAGGGTTGAGGAGAAGAGCCTGGAGCATGACTTGTTTGTTTTTTTTTTTTTTTCAAACTGGTTGTTTTCACCGCTCTTGAAATATTTGAAGTTTTTCGTAGTCTGGAGGGTAAATTATTTAGTGATCCACAGACAAGGACTGGAAGAGTTGTTCCCAGTCCAGTCTTCTCTGTGTTGCTGGTGTGGAACAAAAACCCTTAAGTACTTTCTTTTTATTGCTTATTCACTTAATGATGTCTCTACTGAAATTAAAGTAATAGGGAGTGTTTTTGTGAGGCAGCTATTGGCCTGAAGTGTATTGACGTCACTAAATTGATGCTATCTGCCGGAGGATTATATTGCCAGATATTTGCTACGACAGCAATCCTGGTCTTCAATTGGTAGCCTAAAAGTAGAAGTTTTTGCTTTCTGAATACGGACAAGATCTGTGTATAAGAAAAACATACCCTGGAACTCTTGACATGATGTCTCAAGGGGAAGCTGTTTTGGGAAAAAGATTCTCCCCAGGTTTAATGTGCAAAATCATTTAGTTAAAGCTCTCTTTTAAGAGAACTTCTAGATTCTGTAGCATCATCTGTCAGGCGCCCATAACGTGTAGCTGGACTTGGTGAAGCTCTCCATGGCTTAGCACTATTGGACTATGCTGTCGCTCTCTTGAACCCCTCTCTTGTCTTTTCAGCTCTTGGGAGTCTTACACTTAAAGTCTTTAATTCCCGACATTTCAGGTCTTATGACTGTGTTTTACCTGTTACTCTCCTTTCCTTTGATGCCCCTTTTTTGTCTGTAATGCTCTTGTTCTCCTTCGCTGGGAGATGTCTCCCAGTGTTGAATTGCACAGAATGTTACTGCTTTTTGTGCTGTGGTGTATTCTAGGCCTGGTCCTGTACAACTTGGCTGTTAACCTCTCTGCAGCCTGACGGTTGCCCTTTTAACAAAGTGTGCAGGTTTTTTTGTCTAACTATGCTTTCCTCTCACATTTTTAGATTAATTTTCATCTCTGCTCTTCCATCTGGTTTTGTGATTCTGTTTTTCCACCGGCATATCTGATATGGTTTTTGTGAAGAGTGTCAGGGTGATGAAAGCTGTATTTATATGTTAACTTCTACTGGATTTCCTCTTTGTTGATTTTTCTTTTTTTAATTTCCCCACCTGCATTTATTTTGTTCTGGGCAATAAAGAACTTGCCATAGGTATATTGGTTAGCAGAATAGGGCTAAAATGGACTTAAATGTGAAGGAGAATTTTTTGACTTCTCATTTCAGAATGCTGAGCTGTCCTGAGTAAAAATTAATAAAGTTAACAGAGAAATGTGTGGTATTAAATTTGTCTATTAAATTGACTACCTTGCAGAAATAGTTCAGAGGAATACTGAAGTGTCTGCCTGTGTAATTGTGTGTAGGTATGTATGTTATTGTCTTGTTCCTTCCTCAGCTTAATTATACAGCGCCCAAAATGATTCATGAGAGGTGAAGATGGTTTCTGTTGGATCTGGTGGGACAATGAGGCGCTTGGAGGTGATGCAGGATTAGCCCAGTGCTTTTCATTATTGTGAGTACCGCAGGTCGGTGTGTGGTTAGTTGGAAATGAAAGGGTAAGAGCCTTGTTATATGACTCACTATTACATCAAATGGAAATTTTCCAGTAAGCTGCTTAGAGTGAGTCTCTCTGGCAGCACAGCGCTTTGAATAGTGTTATGATTTATCAGGATGGAATCCTCTTATCATACCAATGTGATGCCCCTATCAGTCTGGAGTAAGTAATCACATTTTAAGGCTTTGACTGGAGGTGAAACTTTATAACCTTTGCTTCTTTGAAGACAGGAGCAATTTTTTTTAATTGTTAGAAATGATAAATAGCTGTCCAAGTAATTGTACCTTATAAAGACAGTAAGGCACTGATCACTCAGAGTAGCAAATGTGCTTGCTGACCTTTGAATTAAAGGAGAAATTGTGGCAGATATTAAAAATTATGGTCTGTTGGTAGTTTTCCGTCCCAAAAGCTATACCTGTCTGTGATTTTGAACTTGAATAGCATGGTTTAGATAACATTATCATTCCTTTTGTCATAGAAACTATTGATTCATTGGATATCATGTAATATGAAAGCTTTAGCATTCTCAATCTGATGCTAATTTGTCAAAAATTAATATGTTCTCTGAATATAAATGTAAAAAAAAATTACAACAATTGATCAGTTGCTGTGAGACATGTAGAACTGACTACGTTCTGCCAAAAGAGAAGTGTGAAGTTAAGGACAGAGTTTGGAGTAATTGTTTTAGGTAGACTACAGGTGTCTGGCAATAGATGTAGATACCGCTAGCATTGAATATACGCCTTCGTTTGCTTTTCTTGGCTTCACCCTCCTGTATACCTGTACACCCCCAGTCTCTGAAGGGTGCCTTTTGTCTAGAACTATTGAGCCTTACAGGAGAGAGATATTTCTCTTGACAATTCTCACAATATGCATCACTTTATATGCTGATTTTTATCATGCGTTGTTCAAATTGGTTCATTAAAATTAAACATCCTCAAATACTTCAATAACGGCCTGTTTTGCTAAACGACCGAGCCGGACGGTTGCTGCCAGCCTTGCCTTGCCCTTGATATGTTGCACAGTAAAGAAATGATTGTATTAAAGAAAAAAAAAAGTACTTGCTTTAAAATTATATCTAACACCTCTCAATGTATTATTATTATTCCAATAAGTTTCATAGTAGATTTACAACTAAAATGATAATTAGTACCTGACATTGAAAGAAATGATGGTTTTTATTAGCTGTATAGACTTCAAAAATTATTTTTAGCTTTTGAAGGTATTTAAGATTTTTTTGTTTGTTTTGCTTTTTGTTCAGACAAAGCAGTTAAACCAACCCAAGTTCTACAGCCTAATTGCTCCTATGGGTCCCTAAATCTCTGGGCTGGCTGATTTATATATTTATGTCTCAAGTAATAATGAGAGCATTGGAGAAGGGAATGGGGGAAATTGAGATTGTGGATGTGTAGAGTCAGAGTGGCTTTTTGTATTTGTAGTTACTGGAACCCTTCTCCACCTCACCTCTCTCCATCTGCAGTCACACACTCGGTTACTGGTTTCAACTGGGATGGAATTAAGGTTCTTGCCAGCAGCTGGTGTGGATCTATGTTTTGGATTCAGGATGACAGTGAGGTTGCTGGTGCAGTGATGGTTTTAGTTGCTGCTGAGCTCTGCTCCTCACACCGCCCCACCAGCAAGCAGGCTGGGGGGACCACAAGAAGTTGAGAGGGAACACAGTGGCTGTGTCTCAGGGCTGTGGAGGTGCCACACAGGGCTGAGGGGTGAGTGAGCCAGGTGTGTGGTGGCCACCTGGCAGGTCTAGTTGGCCTGGGTGGAATGACCCATGAGCACCCAGGGGACAAGTGTCCTCACTGATCCCTGCGGGACAGGCAGTATGGGCTCCTGCCATTGACTTGGACAACTTAGGGATAGGTGTTGAAATGAATTGTTTTCTGTCCAGCAGGAGAAGAGCCGATGATCTACAACTTTTCAACTCTTCAACTTTCACTCAACATTACAATATATTTTATGTGGTAGTGAGCAAAGGTAAACACTCTGGGGAGTGTGGAGAAGGCAGTTCTATAATCTGTAAGGAAGTGCAAATTTATTTCTCTAAATATATAAAGAGAAAAGATGAAGCAGTAGCTACCATATGCCTTCACCTATGAATCTTACTCTATTAAGCTTAGGGAAGAAACATCTTGATGAAACTGAAACTGCTTTACAGTAGGCAGAAAAGCTCCCTGGAAAACATTGATAGTGTCCAGTTGTTCTTCATGTTTTTATTAGAGCTGTGGATGATGGAACAAGAAGTGTCCTTGGAACTATATGGGGATATCCAGGTTACTGAGCCGAATACTTAAAGGGTGGGTGTCAGGAGGATGGGGCCAGTCTTTTTTCAGTGGTGCCCAGGGACAGGACAAGAGGGAACGGGCACAAACTTGAACATAAGAAGTTCCACCTAAACATGAGGAGGAACTTCTTTCGTGTGAGGGTGGCAGAGCTCTGGAAGAGGCTGCCCAGAGAGGTGGTGGAGTCTGTGTTTCTGGAGGCATTCAAACCCACCTGGACACGTTCCTGTGGGACCTGCTCTGGGTGGACCTGCTCTGGCAGGGGGTTGGACTGGATGATCTCCAGAGGTCCCTTCCAACCCTATAGCATTCTGTGATTTGAGGGTAAGCTGGGGTTCAAAATGGTTATGATGGATTGTGGTACTACTAATCAAGAAAACTTGAAAAATAATGAAAATTGAATGATTTGGTGAAACTGGGCAGGCTTGCAATGACACTTGGGTGGAATGGCCAGCAGCATCAGTGCAAGATGAAGTAGTAGATCTGCACAAAGGGTATTTTGTGGTTGCTGTGAATTTCTATTTAAATGTGAGTCCACGTTATTTTGAAAAAGGCAGCCCTTGAGATTTCTTCGTTTGGGATTTTCTGTTTAAAAATATATAAAATGGTCTTTTTGGTGGTTTTGTTTTGTTTTGTTGTTTTCTTAGTACTTGTATTCAGTTTGGGGTGTGGAAGGAGAATTCCCATTCTGGGAAAACCCAGAGGAGAGCAGCAGAAATGGCAGAGGGCTGGACAGCAGTGTGTCCTCTCCAGAAAGGCTGCAAAAATTAGGATTGTCTTTTCTACAGGAGAGAAAAAGGAAATAAAAATTTTTAAAAAGTGAAAATTGGTGCAGAGAGGATGGTAACCTGGTCTTTGTGTTGGCTGTTTGTAGGTTAAGCAGTAATAATCTCTAATTGCAATGAGAGATATTCAGGTTGACGAGTAGCTAAAACATTAATTGAATTCTGCAATTGAGTGCTTAATTGCTGTCTCTTACCAGAGCCATAAGTGTTCTGATATCTGCTGTCACAGTTTCCCCCCCTTAAATGTCTTTGTGTGTATAAATGCCAGAAAAGTTGTGTGTCTTCTGTATGTGAGAAAAGAAGCTGTCAGCTAACAATACACAGCCTCTATTGCCTATTTTTATCTGCTTTTGTTGGAAAGAACCTAAATTCCTTTTCTTTCCCTATTTGTTGTGGATTTCCATTCTGTGTAGGGAAGATTCTGGTTAGCCCTTGATCAGTCTTGTGAGGATTGATAGGTAAAGTGCAAGAGGAAATAAATATTTTATCTTTTTTTTGAAACTTTTTTTTTTAGAATCTACTTTGTTATGATTAACAGTTGTGCTTGTTTTCTAAATTCATTTGATAGAAAGAGATATTTTTTAAAGTAGTTAAGTGTTAGAAGACAATACTGTACAAGGAATTTCTCTTTGTTTTCTGAGGTACTTCTTGACACTTGACTGAGTATCTTATTTGGACATTCAGGAGTTTCAGAAGGCAGTAGTAGGAGTCATAATTATTAACAACTTCACATTTCCTTTATGGTTTCAGCAAATTCTAATTTTGAAAGAAACCTTTTAGAGACTGAAATTATCCTCTTAGTTCAGGATAAATTGCACATTCCCTTAGGAAGTACAAGTGCAAAAACTTTATTTCAAAGCTTAATTGCAGTTTAAAAAAGAAAAGAAAGTGAAATAGCTCCTTGAATGACTGGGTACTCTGGTATCTGCACTGTGTCACTGCAGAAACCAAAATGTGAAATAACTCAATCACAGAAGAAATTTGCATGAAATTACATTTGGAACATGGGTTTAATTCGTAGTCCTAATTATTAAGTACAATATTTGACTAATGAATATTAGTGTTAAAAGTTCACAAGTTTTCTGAAGTGGAGATGAGGTTCTCGCCTGTCATACAGTATGTCTTTTGGTAGATTTCCCAATTTTTCTGTTTTTTAGAACTTCAGGTCGATCACATTAGTCAGGGCCAAGCATTAGCTGGTAACATTGTGCAGGCAGAGGGCTGTTTTATGGGGCTGGATGAGAATGCTCAGTGTGGTGTCATAAACTTCAGGATTCAAAGTAGAGGAGGATTTAAATAGCATTAGCATGTATAAACCAGCTATTTGGAAGGAAAAAGCTGTTTCAAGTTTTTATTAGTTGGGAAGCGCGGTGCCAAGAGGAAGGACGCTCATCTTCATAAACTGGGATGTTTTCTGAGATCAAAACAAAAAGCCCCCAAATAATGGCAAAACCCACCAAACCCCATTAATAGCTGTGAACTTCAAGTTCTCTCTAAAAGAGCAGCCCTAGTTAACATGCAGCCTTTCTCCTTCTCTTCTTCCCGTTGCTGAACACTGAGCCCAATTATTTCTTTCAAAACAGTATAAAAAAAAGTGCTAGTATGTCAGCATGAGTGATTTTGATAATAGATAGGGTTGTTTCCATCCATCTCAAAAGTATTTCCCTGTAGAAGAGAGATGGTGTGTGCTAGAGTGTAAAACCAATCGAGCTGCTAATATTACTTGAGAGGCAAGTGTTTATAGGGAGAGCTTATTTATTTATTTCCCTATTCATTTATTTTAAAACAGCTAATTCCGATAGAAAATATGATGACCTCTCAGGCGTCCTGGCCTCCATCATACCTGATGGAGCTGCAGCAAATGTCAGACTAAACACAGGTTACAACCATTACTCAGGAGGTAGTGTGTTAATAATGCTAATGAGTTTTAAGTGTTTGGGGGAGAGGAGCAGTCGATGTCTGTGGAACGGGGGGGCTGTGAGCAAGAAGTGAAGCAAGAAGTGACACACCATAAAACCCATGTGTCTCTTTGTACTGTGAGCTCCAGCACCCAGGAGAGAAAGGAATTCTAATTTCTGATCTTAAGTTTTTAATGTATTTTCTAAGCCTCCCTAGAGCATCGACATAAATGTTTCAACTGTGTTTTGGTTGGATTTTTGTCTGTCTGTTTTTGTTGGTTTTATTGCCTGTATGAATTCTTTCTGGTGACAGCAGATGTTTAGGGTTTTTAAATCTTGTTTCCATGTATTTGATATGATGGATTATGAATCCTCATATTCTTGAATATAGGATTCCTCAAGGTACTTTTTTGGATATGTAGGATCTGTGGATTTTGACTGTTGTCTTTAGGTGGTGTTGAGTTATTTATTATGGTTATCATAGAGATCCATTATAGGGCTGTTTGCGCTTGGAAGATCAGCATCACGGGCACTAACTGGAAATTCAAAAGGAATTCCAGAAGTAGCTCTCTGTAGATGGTCCATTTTTTAGCTTTTTCCTTTCCATCTGTATAAAATTCAGAGCTTTACAGGCTGTTCAGTGTTAGCATGCCGCGCTTGTTAAATTGCTTAAGATTTTATTTTACAAATATGCATAACCATGTGTAGTTGATGGTCTGAAGACAAACTGAAGACTTCCTTGGAAATAATAAACTTCAGGGTTTCCAGGTTGGTTTTTTTTTTCTCCTTACACAAGTACTTAAGTTCACTAAATAGTACTGCAATTATATTTATAAAGACATGAGTCCTGGCTATTCTCAAGTGGAGCGTGAATCACTCCAAAGTAAGGTACGTACTTCAGCGGGGGGGGCAGGGGGATGGTTTGAGGAAGAGGTAACAATTTGCTGTTAGATCTTCTCAACATATAGGTCAGTATTATTTCTGTGATTTAAATAACATTCTATATTGTTTTTCAAAACTCTTATCAGCAATTGGCTCTTAATTCATGCTGTGGATTCAAAGAGATATACACCTCCTCAAGTGTAGGTCCTACACCTGTAAAAGGAATAAAGTTTGAAAGTAAAAAATGATTCTTCAGGTCACTGTTGCATAAAGCAATATTCTGAGGAAAATTGTTTTCATAGCAGGAAAAATTATTATTTGATGCCAAGAAAAAGTGATCCAAAATAATGGAATGAATATTCTTCCAGTTACCAAAAAAAAAAAAAAAAGTCTAATGAAAGTATTTTGTAAACCTTCCATGCTTTAAATAAATTCTAAGACTTCTTTCAAGAAATAGGGGGCATATAATTTCCTCTTCTGAAAGGTCTGTAATAACAATTGTAATCTGCTGTTCATATGGTAATGATTATGATTTTTGAGCCTTTATTAACTGTTGGTGATCCTTGGGAGTGGTATTCTCAGCAGATTGTTAATATGTATTTGCTGCTGTTGTATGCTCATCCAGGGAATGACCAGTCTAATTTCTGTTTTCAATTTCAGTGTCTTAAGCTGATAGGAACAAGTGTCTTCTCAATGCGCTTTAAATACTGTTGCTTTTGGAG
>JAHREE010000135.1:646117-674991 GCA_033628505.1 Tringa tobata
AGAGAAGCTGTGGCTGCCCCATCCCTGGAGGGGTTCAAGGGCAGGTTGGAGGGGGCTTGGAGCAACCTGGTCTGGTGGGAGGTGTCCCTGCCCAGGGCAGGGGGTGGCACTGGATGGTCTTGAAGGTCTCTTCCAACCCAAACCATTCTGTGATTCTAAATAAATAGAACGGGACTTCAGAGAAGAAAAGCAAAAACAGGAGGGTGGAGTTTGATTTGGAGAACTGTAAACTATGCATAAATGGGAAATGTAACACTTAAGTGTGGTTGGGAGAAAGAGAATATTTGTTATGGGTTTTAAAGATTGTAAACATGGAAGGATGGGGAAGACTCTTGGGAATTACTGAAAGGGAGGGTGAAGTAACATCGGATGTCAAACCACATGTTTCAAGAAAAATGTTTCTGATGAGTTTGGATGCATTTTGTAGCAGCCCAACTGCCAGAGTAACTGAAGATTCCGTTCTTGGGCACGGTGAAAAATAGGCAGTGAAAGGAATAGTTACAAACAGTGGCTCTTTGTCTAGGCGTAAATGATGACTTTGGATACTTTTCACCTCTAATTTCTTACATCATCATCCAAAGATGAAATTTATTCTTTCTGTCTTGTAAGAAGAAAAAATGACCAAATTGAAAACTTTTCACTTGGTAATAATACAGTATTACAGATTTGTTTCCTATGTATGTGATTTTTTTTTTTTTTTTCTATGCAGTTACGCCTATGTTTCATCCTTTGTACATAAATATAAATGCTGTCTCTCCACTTACATGGTCAACTGAGTGTTGCAGTAGCTGTAGGTGAGATCAGGTCAGATGTTTGCCTGACCACCTGGGATCTCTGTACACTAAGAAATAAGTGTACTCTGGAGTGTATGGTGCCTTTGGAAGTCTTGGTTTTAATACTCGTATATTTTGACGTTTATTTGGATAGCGTTATAAATGACTATCTTGTATCTGCACAGTTCCTGTTCGCTGTAGCTAATGAATTGTTTAAAAATGAAAGGAAAGTCTTCTGGGGCTGGTTTTGTTTAATACTTTTACTTCATGTCTAATAACATTTATGAAATACATTTATTTTGGTATGTGAAGAGGCATTTGGTGCTATTACAGTGAGCACGTATTTTCCTAGGGATGTGTCCCCGCTGTCACCCTTCCTCCTGTGCCATTACTTTATAAAAGTAGTGTGTAGTATTAGCCAATACCTTTCAAATGTGGAAACTTAATAGCTTGTGCTCATCAATGCTGTGTTACCTCAAGCTCAGCTGGATATCAGTTATAAATCTTTTGTTTTGAACACTATTCTTTCTATAATTTCTACTATTCATGTTTATGTGGCTTCCTTTGTTTTTAATGGATTGCACGGTAACTTATGCCACATACATAGTACTACAAAATACAGTTTTCAATGTTAATGGAAATGCTTTTTAAAAAAAAAAACAAACACCCAACCTATAGAGTGAGTATCTAGGGCTAAAGTTTTGCATAAGGTTTTTCAAGTTTTGACTGAATATATTACAGGCATGTATGAATGGGAAAAACACCCCAACTCTTTCAATCCTACTTTAGTGTGTAGTATTTCTTTACAAATAAAGAGTAACTTGCTTAAATAAGGCTTAAGAAAATATTTTCTGTGTTTTTCAAAGATATAAATTCGATGAATAGTTTACTTTGGCACTGGCTTCTGATTTTATTGGAGTAGGCAGAGAACTGAGGAAGGAGTGAGGTTGTGTACGTTCATGGGATGTAACCTCTTCTGAAGTTTAAACCAGGGGGGCGAGGAGAAGTAGTTTGTGAGACGCTGAGCAGATGCCTTGGCTTTGTGACAAATGGTTTATGAACACTGTCTGGAGCGTTGCACAAAATGCTGTAGGACTAACACATGTAGATAGATACATGCACGTTTACTGCTAAGTGTTTTTAAATTATGAAAGATGAGGTAGAAAATGAATATTATAAAATGTGTTGATATGCAGAAAAATGTATGTTAGAGCTTCCAAAGACTATAGCAGATTAGCTTAGTATAGGAGCAAGATCTTGAAACACTTCTAGTTTATTTCTTATAATTTGATCATGATTTGTCATTTCTCCCGATGATTTTATTTTGAAACAGGTTGAAGGAAACAACATTAATTCTGCAAAACTCAATTCTTATATTCTGCTCCTTCCAGTAATGGATTCTACATATAATTCTAAGTATTAAGTAGGTGCTGATGTTATGTTATAGAGTTACAGTTTTCTTTAAACCATTTTTTTTTTAAGATAAGTGTAGTTTAATAAGAGCTGCTTTCATTCTGTAGCATTCCCTTCTCTTTGGTTACAATTTTTTAAGCACAGGATTGCTTTACAAGCCAGTTAATCAGCATGTCACACAGAAGACTTAATCTATACACATAAATTGTCATCTTCTCCTGAGCAACAGCTTGTCAACAGTGTTCAAAATGGTTAATACAGCTGTTTAAAACATACTGGAACACAATAGTTCCTTGTTGCCTAAAAATCAAGGGCAGAACTTCATGTACAGAATGGTAATAACTTCAAATGTAACTTCGAGATAACGTTCCAACAACAAGTGCTCATTCATGTACATAGTCTCAGGACTTCTATGGGGTTACTCATTTGGACAACCACTAAAATTCAAGTCTGCCTCTTTTTCCGGGTAGAGAAACGTGTGATAAAGCTGCATTGAGGGATGAGGACCTCGTTATTCTAGACTTTTCATTTTCAGGAAACCTGTGGAGGAAGTTGACAGAATTTTGGCCTTAGTGACCTCAGAATAATGATGATCCTTTGTTCTTCTCATTATTTTTGTTCAGTCCATCTGTGATCCTATTTCTAATTATCTGATCCTTAAAACAGGAGAGAGAAAAGTTTGTAGGAGGAAGCGTCTCCATAGGTCTTCAGAGATATGTAACATCTTCTGCAGATACTGCTTTGGTGGTGTTTCTGTGCATTTTATCCATTGTTGGATTTCTTGCTACTTGAATTTTGGGGTATGACAACCTATGCATTTCATCCTTTGGAAATGGCCTCAAGTTGTGCCAGGGGAGGTTCAGGTTGGATATTAGGAAAAAAAATGACACTGAAGGGTTATTAAGGCTTGGAATGGGCTGCCCAGGGCAGTGATTGAGGCACTGTCCCTAGAGGGATTTAAAAGACAGGCAGACGTGGTGCTTAGTGACACAGTTTAGTGATGGTTTTTATCAGAGTTAGGTTGATGGTTGGACTCGATGATCTTAAAGGTCCCTTCCAACCCAGACAATTCTGTGATTCTATGATTCTGTCCTTTTCAGAGCAAGCAATCAGTTTCTTGGCATTTATCTTTTTCCTTACAGTTGTGTTTTGTTTTTTTTTTCTTTTTCCCCTTTCCCACTCCCCCTTCATCTTTAGGATCATACATGATAGTGATTTCCTCAGACCACGACCCTGGAGAAAAGACTCGACTACAACTTCCGACCATGAAGGAGAACGATACCCACTGCATCGACTTCAGCTACCTTCTGTACAGCAAGAGCGGCGCCAACCCGGGCACGTTGAACATCCTGGTCAGGGTGAACAAAGGGCCGCTGGCCAATCCCATCTGGAACGTCACCGGCTCCACTGGGAAGGACTGGCTTCGAGCGGAGCTGGCTGTCAGCACCTTCTGGCCCAACGAGTACCAGGTGAGCTTGCGATAAAGTCTTGTTGCTTTGTGGCCTCTAAGGCGAGTTCCTGTACAGTTTGTGTTCGTTTTGGTCTGTCCTGATGGAGTATTTTCCCAGTGCCCTTAAATACAGCGTTCTGTTCAGAAGAAATAATTATTTGGGGAGGGGTGTTTTTTATAGGAGGTGATCTTTTCAAAGCTATCTGTTATTGTATAATAGGAAAAAAGTAAGCTGGAAACAAGCCTCATTAGAGGAAATGGTACAGTTAAAACCCAGGAACATCAAAAATGATAAACTCCCAGAAATAAATTGCCTGTGCGACTGTAATTTGTACCTGTCTTCCCTCCTCTTTTGGATATGCCTGTGTTACTGTGTCTAATTACATGACCGTAAACTGGTTGGTTTTTTTTTGTTTTGTTTTGGTTTTTTTGTTTTTTTCCCACATGGCATTTGCTTCATTTGCTGTGCAGGCAGAGCAGTGCTCACCTAATGAGCAGCTGCTCAGGACGTGGTTTTTTTCCCGTTTGCTCACTATGGGACAAAACCACCTGCAGCGCAGGGCTGGTGTTTAGAGAGAAAAATCGTCTTGTTATTACTAGGTGCTGTTGTTTGATTTGTTTGATTAACCTGAGAAAGTACCCGCAGCTGTTTTGCTTAGTGGGTATTTGATGTGAAGGATGAATCTCAGGCATTTTCGTCCTGGTGTGTAGGAGGGGGAAGAGTTGGATGTGATGGGCTCAGCCGAGCTCTTCCTCCAGGAGGGGTTGTGGCATTGGGTACGGTGCTTACAGCCTCCTCTAAGGATGCTGCAGGTCATAAGCGTTCTTCCAAACAGTTTGGATGTCCAGACTAGTTATCAAATGATGCAAAGTGACCACCTTATTAATGAGGTTTTCTTGAACAGTGATATTGTGGCAATGTGTCTTAAAGTCCCTTTTTAAAAATTCTTCATAATTTCCCACCATTAAAATAATCTCCATAAAAACCAAGCCTCACTGCAAGCAACCTTATAAGTTGAAACTGGTGCAATTTACGATCATTTTATGTTTTTCTTCAGTTTTTGTTTTGTTGTTTTTTTAATATTTTTATTTATAAAAAAATTTAATCTATCAGTGACATTGAAACTGGGTGAAATTTGATTTAAAGTTCTGGAACTTGGTTTCATAAAGCTTGGCTTCTGAGGAGGTGTTTTATTAACCCTTTTATGTTGCTAGAAAGTAGCTTTTGCTGTGACTAAAAAAAAACCAGGAGCCTTTTATAGCAGTATAGTAGTAATCAAGTATAGCAGTATTATATGCAGTAAATTAGGTTTCTGCTGACAGATGGCCAGGCTTGACAGGGAGATTGGTGGCTGGGGCCTTATCTTAGCAACATGGCCATTTTTCACTTACGTTACAGCCTTCACATTATCTCTCTATGGACCACGCTTAAATCCTTTCTTTTCCCTTGCTTGGTCATCCAGTGGAATATTGAAATCATGTGTAACACAGTTTATTTTTAAATTAAAAATAAATCTGGAGTCGGAGTGGAGAGCTGTTAATGCAACCTGCTGTGATGCGTGTACAACTTGCACAATGGCTTTTGTGCCTGGCAGGGGAGATCTGCATGATGCCCTTGCACGCCTGCTCCTTTGCACAAGCAGCGGTGGTATTGCTGTGGGTTTTAGTGGTCCTTTGAGGTCTCGATGTCAACATCCCTCTTCATTGTTCTCTCTTTTTTTTCTTTTAATGTTAGTTTTGAGTTGAGTTATTCTTTGGCATGGAAATATTTTTTCATTTTTCTCATAGGAGTTCTTTGCTATAGAGCTCAAGCTCATGATTTTGGCGCTTTGATCTACCTGTAGGTCGATGAGTTTAGGTACCACTGAGGGAATAAACACTGTTTTTTTATAACGAGATGGAAGTGGCTCTTCACTAAACTGGGAATTGCATCCCTGCCGTTATGAGCAAGGTCACTGCTGAAGATTGCTGCGGAGCACGACTGTTGGCATGTACATTGTTAATTGGGTCAAATTCATTGCCATTTCCTTCATTACTTAGTGCAGGAAGAGAGTAAAGATAAACAGGGGCTGAGCACCACAGGTTACGTTATAAGGAAATCTCATGTGGTGACTTGGAAGGTAGCAGGATGGCTGTGTTAATAGTGCTAATAAAGTGCTGCACCCGGGCTAATTAGTTCCTAAACAGCATTTCTGTGCTCTGCTGAAGCTTTATTGCTTCCTGTTCACCACTAGCAGAGTGTTTCTGCATGGCACTCTAGTGCACAATATAGATACAGCATTTTTGGATGGACTTAACATTGCCTTTTACTTACGGGATTATTATTATTATTGTTTTAAGAATCCATTTACTTCCCTTTTTTTAAACCATATTCTGTTGAGCAATTTATATTTTTTTTTTAAATTCATTTATTTATTTTCTGACAAAACATAGTACAGTTTATTGGAATAGCTTTACTGGATCAACCTGAATTTTTATTTAGCTTCATGTCTCTGATGGCAGATAACCGGGGCAGCTTACAGAAGAGTTCACGAACAGGGCAAACTCATGGTCACACCTCCCCCAGAATACACTTCCAGCCTTGAGCTTGTTTGTGGTTCAAGAACTCTCTCCAACTCCCTGAAAGGAGGGTGTAGCCAGGGGGGGGATCAGTCTCCTCTCCCAAGGAACAGGCCATGGGACAAGAAGAAACGGCCTCAAGTTGCACCAGGGGAGGTTCAGATTGGAGATTAGGAAACATTTTGACACTGAAAGGGTTATGAAGCCTTGGAATGGGCTGCCCAGGGCAGTGGTTGAGGCACCATCCCTGGAGGTATTCAAAAGCCAGGTTGACATAGAGCTTAGTGACATGGGTTAGTGATGGTTTTTATCAGAGTTAGGTTGATGGTTGGACTCGATGATCTTAAAGGTCCCTTCCAACCCAGGGAATTCTGTGATTCTGTAAGTAGTGCCTGTCTTTATTCCTGTTACTCCATGGAGGTTTTTTTGGAATGAGTTAAGCTTCTAGTGGCTACAATGTAATTCTAGTGTTAGGACTGTTCCTGTGGGTGTCTCTGAGCATGGGGCCTGTAATCCTTCATGTTTTGCACGTGGGGAGTTTTGGCTTTCCTGTAAGGATGTGATCTGTCTTCTCTCTCCTGCTGGCACGGCATCTGCATCTTCTGTTCTGCTTATTTAACATGTGGATGCACTGCTGAGGAAAAGGACTTGATTAGAGCATCCCTTGGGATGGAGGATATGATTTGATTTTGATCCTTGTTAGTTCTGGAATCTTTTTTTAGTTTGGTTTTGTTTTTTTTTTTATTGCTCCACTGAAAATATGCCACCTTTGACCAGCCTCAAGGTTGCTTCAAAGGAAAAATATTCTGGGATTTTTTTGTTTAAACTTGATAACTGTCTGGGAGTTTTGTCTCTTGGTTGCCTGTGCTGGTTGCTACTGTAACTCATTAATTTATTTTAGTTGAGATGTTTATTCCTGTCTGGATGCCTTGTTTTGTCTAATGCTCCTGTTGGTTTCCCCAAGTTCCCTCCTCCTTTGCACAGCAGGAATTACCCAAGTGCCGGGGGCTCTCTCCCCCTTTCTGCTTCTGCCACCCACAACTTCTGCGTGTGGCTGGAATTTTTGTTCTAGCAGAGATATAAAAATTGTTTAGTAAAATGTGCTAGCGAGAGGTTGACTAGCTTCATAATTAAAGAAAACAAAGTTAATGTTTATTAAACTGAGACAGATAGCTTTCCTTTTCTTAAACTTCCAACAGCTGGTGTTTGGGAGGTAGGATGAGTCACCAAAAATGCTCCTCTTGTAGGTGGGTCCTTCTCTAGCACTCCTTTTGTGGAATGACAATACTTTGTGGCTTTTAAGAATTTAAGGGGACTGTCCACAAACTGTTTTGTTCCTACTTCATTAATACATAATGAAATGGCTTATACATCTGCTTCTTTCTTTTCTACCTAATTTTCGTCAGTTAAAACAACTTTTAACTGCCTCACCTCTTACTGCCACCACTAATGATTGAAAATCGGGCCCCTTTGGAAATATCTCCCAAACAGGAACGGTGTTGCTTTCTTGGCAGAACTACTTTGTAAACTCCTCAGTGTTCTCCAGACTGTTACTTGCCAGGCAGTACTTAATCAAAAGACTTTTTTTCTTTATACAGTTTATTTAAGAGTTACTCGGAGAAATGTGTTTTTATAATGAACTTCCTTATTGCTTCTCCAAGACTTGTTAGTACAAACGAAACACCATGTTTTTTTAACTGTTAGGATAAATATGAAAGTGTGCGAGCAGATCTGTCACGTTTCTGTCTTGTTTCTTCTAAGTTGTTTATCAATTTGGTGAGGACAAAGAGAGATTAAGTTCCAGCAGTGTGATTACCAGCAACATTTAAATAATTTAGTTCTGTAGATCACAAAGCACTTACAGCCCTCAGAGGACTAATACAAATACCGTCTGATTCCAGTCTTCAGACTGGGAAATCATAGTGCAGAGCGAGCGTTGCCCAACCAAGCCTAGCTGTGGCTGAGATCCCAGCCTTCAGGTTTTCAGTCCCACCATAAGTATTGGAGATTTCATGGAAGCTCTTTCTTTCTCCTTAGAAATGCCGATGCTGGTTGTGAGGGTCAGTTCAGGGCCATGGTGTTCTTTCCGCAGGGTACGTTCTGCAGACCGGCCACAGCACGCTGCTTTTCCATCCTGTTTTGGAGATATTTAGTTTAGTTAGATGTGTAGTAATTGGGGTCTGCTACATTAAAAAAGGGCAAAGATAATAAAAAGAATTTTTACAATTAAAAATAGCAGAGATTATTGGTGATCAGGTAAAATCTGTCATCCTTGTTTAAGTCAGTGACCCAAGCTGTACTTCTCCACCGCAAGCAGAGACAGCTCTGCCTCCACAGAACACTGAGAACTGCATTCCAGCGGGGACGTAGAAGAAATTACTTTGGTTTTTACAGACTTAAGGAACTGTGGAGTCTGAGCAATCACTTAAATTCCTCTGCCCTGAGTCCTGTGCTGAAGAAAAAATGAATTTGGGGAATTTTGAAGCTTAAGTGTTTGTATGTCTAAAAAGGAAATTTTAGCAAGAATGTAGCTCTTCAGAAGAGCTTTCTTCTGAACTTTTCTAAGTTTACTCCTTCCCTTTAAGTTTTTCAACACTGTCTTTTCCACTGCTTTGATTTGTGGGATATTACTGTCTGTGAGTAGCTTTCTTTTGTTCTACCATGTTATGGGTTTCCTTTGCAAGATGTAGAAACGTCATCCTGGAAGCACTGGAGTACTGTAAGGGACTGTATGGCTGTACGTACAAGACGCTCAATTCTCTTCCCATTGGATATTGTAGCATCAATGAAGCTGAGGTCCATTGCATTTGGACTTTTTGTTTTCATGATTCCCTGAAAGATAGTGGGTATCTTCAGAGCAAGGTGACAAAAGTTTAGTGGGTGCCAAAGTGGCATTTCCAAAGACAATGAAAGATTTGGAGGTTAATGTGCTGTATGAGTCCATGTTATAAATTATCTCTAATTACCCAAAAGTCTCGGGTGGAAAACTGACTGGCTGTAAACTCATGAAGACTTACCTGGAGATAAATATGTAATATTTTTAGCCAGTGCCTAATTTCTTATGAAATATATTTGACTTTAACCAGCACTCTTCCAGGAAACATTCCACTCATCAGCAAGGCGGTATGCAAATTTTATATTAACCTTGATTACCAAGATTATGAAAAGCCTGTAGCATTCCCTTCTCCGTCGTACGGCAGGCAGTGTCAGGCAGTGAGGTGGAAAACACACCATTGCTAATCAGCCACCTTGGAACGGTGATTCAGTTTTTCAGAAATACAAGACTGACTTAAATCATGGTGCGTAAATAAAGAAGTTCTGGATAGTTCCTTTTCTCAAGCTTTTTTTTTTGGGAGGGATTTTTGTCTGTAGTTGGAAAGCATAATTACTTGTTATGTAAGAAGCTCAGATTTTGTCATATTTTTGTCAGCTTTTGCAAGATCCTGTCCCGGTCTAAGAAAAATTGTGAATATCATGCTATCAAGGAGCTGGCAATGATGCACTCTTCCACTCGGCTTTTCTTAAAATACATTTTTATTCACATGAAAAGTGGAATGAATGAAAGAGGGTTATGGCAGAAATCAGTGAAATATGCTTGAAGTAGGTGGTTAAAGGAAAGCAGAAGTTGATAAGACTTTATTTCATTTCACAGGTTCTGAAAAGATTGAGTCGTGAATTGTGCTCTGCGAGGAGTTTCCAGACTTAACCCTAAGTGAAAGCAAATAAAAGTATAGTAGTGCAGTATTGAATCATTATCAAAAACTTCACTAAAATCTCTGCAATTCAAAAATTGGAAACCAATCAGCCTCCAAATTTATGGGCCTTGAAGAGTCAGGGACTTTGACTTAAAAGTCTGAGCTCATCCCTTTGTCACTGATAAGATGCGTTGTGAGGGCATTTTTGCTGTGCAGCATTGTGTGCTGCGGGATATCCGGATTTTCCCTGACCCCCTGTGTTGGAAAAAAGCCCATAATACTGAGAATTATGCAGCCACTTAATTTTCTTTTTCTCCTTTCCTGCCTTTTATTATTTAGGGCAAGATGAAATGCTCTAGAAGTTTTATTTTTCCTGAGTCTGTGCACACCATGCTACAACGTGTTGGTTGTTTTGATGGGCTTTTTTGAATATTTTCACTTTTTTGAATGCTTAGTGGTGCACAAGCCTGAGGCTTGCAGCACAGTCAAAAGGTTTTCTTCATCCAGAGTAGTGTGCAATAGGAATCGCATGTTGACTGGTGATACGACCTCCTCGTGGGGAAATAAATGCTTCATATCTTTATAATTCTCTCTACCCTGTATGTAATTTCTTTTCTTTAGTTTAGGCTTTGTTTGAGGTGACATTGAAAAACCAACTGAGATGGTCGCTCCGAAGGAAAAAAAAATATATTCATTGTTCAAAGATGAGGAAAGAAACGTATCAATTACTTTGCCCTAGGATCACATTCTGATCAATTATGCAAGGTCTGTGTAGTTAAACAAATAAGCCAATAAACAAACCAGTATTGCTGAATTTCCCCCTTTGCCCAAAAGGTATTACAGAGCCTTTAAAGACACCCCCACCCGCCTTGCCCCCTCCTGCCAGAGTGAATTAAATTATACCCCTCTTCTGGATGTTCTGAACCGCCTCCTGAAGCAGAGCAATTTTCTGGCTCCGAGGGAGCGATGGGAAGTTTGCAAACTGGTAATTGCTGTGTGGGGGCCGCGGGGCGATGGCAGCGCCGGGCAGACAGTGCTGCGGGCCAGCAGCAGCCCCTGCATTGCCGTCTGTGCAGACGGGTTATTTTCTTCTTTGAGAGCTCCCTCCTTTCATTCAGTCGGTGTTGGAGCTCCGTGGCTATTACCTTCAACTGTCAGTATGTGCAGCTCCCAGAAGTTTTAAAGAACTGGTACGAAACTTGTCGGAGTGGATGATTTCAGCAAAGTACCTTGGCTGCCTAGAAGGAAACCCTGAGCAATCTTGTGAGCCAGGCGGGGGTTTTTCCTGGTGTTTTGGGTTTTTTTTTTCTGGTTTGCTCCTCTGTTTTTTCTTTCTGTAGCCTCAGGGTCTTTTGGAGTCTTTTGAGTGTGGTCCACGAGACCTTTTCACGTATCATTTATTTGCAGCGATAGGTTCTGTAGCTGGAAACCTTTTTGGTTTTCAGGGTTTCCAGTTGCTTGCTGAGGTCTCATTGATGCCCTCGCCAGGACTTCTGTGGCTCTGCCCGTGTCTCAAACAAGTGAGAGCAAACAGAACCTCAGGCCGTAGCTTGTCCCCTGTGTTGGGTTGTGGTGGGGAATTAGCGCTTGAGAAGGGCAAGGCTTGAGAAGGAAAAAGTGTTGTCCAGGCTGGTGGAGGGGGCAGAAGGTGTGGGCACCCCTGCTAATGCATGGGATTTCATGGTCACTGCACCGTCCTGATGCCCTGTGACCATCCTTGCCTTTACCAGGGGTGGTGGCCTGTGCCTGTTGGGTGCCTGAGTGAGTTGTTACCTTTAGAATTTTTGTAACTTTGGTGTTTTTTTTTGTTTGGTTGTTTTTTGGTTTTTTGTTTGTTTGTTTTTCTTCCAGTCAATCAACTTTTTGGCTTGGATAACAGAATTGACAATTAGGCAAAATGTAGTCTTGGCTGTGCTTGCCAGGCAATGAATTTACAGTCCCTCAAGGGGCTCCAGGAGAGATCGGGAGGGACTCGTGATCATGGAGGGGAGCCATAGGAGGAGGGGGAAGGGTTTGACACTGAAAGAGGGGAAATGTAGATGACATACCAGAAAGAAATTCTTTGCTGTGAGGGTGGTGAGAGCCTGGCCCAGGTTGCCCAGAGAAGCTGTGGCTGCCCCATCCCTGAAGGGGTTCAAGGCCAGGCTGGATGGGGCTTGGAGCAACCTGGTCTGGTGGGAGATGTCCCTGCCCAGGGCAGGGGGTGGCACTGGGTGATCTTTAAAGTCCCTTCCAACCCAAACCATTCTATGATTCTATGAATTTATTTTGCAGATTGTGTATTCTTCAGTAAGTGTTGTCTGTTGGAAGAAAATAATGTGTCAATTATTTTTTTAACATACCAAATGATGTTTTTTATTATTATTTTATTATTGTGCTGCGTGCAGTCACTGAAATCTCAGTGCTGCAGGTTTTTAGTTCTTCCAATATAGGAGACATATGTCTGTCACCTGGAGGTAGTAGAGATTTGCTGGTATTTGTGGAATGAAATAATTTACAAGGAAAACGTGTTTGTTCAATTTGAATAATTTTATGATAAGCTTTTAGAAAATAACAGTCCTACACCGCCAGCCTTCCCTTCAGACTTCTTTTGAATTTCTGGAAGTGGAATCAAATATTAGGGGTTTTGTGGTGGCACTGAAGTGGTGGTGGTCTTGAGCTGAAAGACAGAACAAAAAAAAGAGGAGAAAGGAATAAGTGAGAATATCGTATCTCCCAGCTGCCGAACTTCAGCAGCAAAATACTTCATATCTTGTGTGTGTGGCTACTGCTGGCTGCCCTTTGGGTACGTGTTATGCTCGTGTCATGGAACTTCGGGAGGTCTGATCATCGGTTGACTTGATTGGGCCTGATTAGTTTCAAAATCTCTGGTTGACTTGGTTACCTTCAGAATTGGATTTCAGCTCAAAATGCAAAAAAAAAAACCAAGCCCTCACAAAAACTGAACTCCTATATCTTTATTTCTTTTCTCTGTTTTTTTTCCTTCTTTCTTTTTGTGAATTTTATTCGCACATTCCCATACTCACCCTCTCACATAAGAGTGAATCCCTGTTTCTCACCCCCATCTTCTCTGCCATGCTTAGGTGATTACTGTAAGCTTTCTAGCTTTCACAAAATGAATTTAGAAACAATTGCAACCTCTAGGTCCATCTCTTCCCTCCCTTTTTTTCCTGTTGAGTGGTGCTACCTTTTGTGTCAAATGTAAGTGCACCTTTGTGTGTCTGCGTTGCCAACTGTTTCTCTCTCTTTCAGAGGTTTTGTAGTTAGAGGAAAAAAAAAATAGAAAAGGAATCAATTTCAGGTAGTGATGTGCTTGAATTGCCATGTTGAGCTGTGAGGAATTGAACTGGGGCGTTTCTCTAACGGTGCTGCGTGTCTGGAGAGGGCAAAGCTGAAAAGTGGGGTAACGCTCTGCTCTTCGGCTGTCGGCAGCTCTTAATGAGAGAAGAGTGACCCTACCACTTTCAACAGATTTCTCTCCTATCTGAACTGAATTATTCAACTATTTTGTAATGGAGTTAGAACTGTGATATGTTATCAATGTGGTGATTTTTTTTTTTTTTTTTTAAATACAGGTTAAAATATCAAGCAGCTTGCAATACATTGCAGTCAGATTTGCAGGTTACAAAAGAGTATTTTCCATCCTAGATCTCGACAGGAGATCAGGTGGGGTTTTTTTTTGTGCAACTTAACATAGAAATCATGGAATAAAATTGGAATTTGGTTGGTTTGTTTTCAATTTTAACCAAAAATGGCAAACACCAAATGTGATGGTGGGTGTACACGTGGTGGGGTTTGTGTGTATATGTGTTTGCATGTGCCTAGCTTGGGTTTTTTTGCTTTTGTTTTTACAAGGATAAAAATGAAACCTGAAGTAAAGCTTCTTCTTTGGTCCTGGGTGTAATTATGAGATCTTAACACCACATATATATATGTTTGACCAATCAAAGGGATAAATTTAACAGCAGCTGTCTGGTTTTCCATACAGAGCTGGAACGTCAGATGGACTTATCTCAGTAGCATTGAATTCAGTCTGAATTACATGGCTCACGTGTTGAATTATTACTAATTTGTCCAAAGTATAACATGTAGTATAACCAATATTTTGTGAAAAGCCATGTGAGTAATTTCAGTCTTCTGTTTGTCTTGACTCAGAAATCCTGGTGAAATAGAACACAGCATGCATTTTAATATATTATTTGTTTACATACGGTAGATAAATATTGCATAATGCGTTGAAACAGGAAAATGTGTTAAGTGGTATTTTGTCACAACAAAACAGTTAAAGCAGACACAGACGCTTTCTTTGGCTGCAGATTTATAGAACCATCAGTTGGGTTCAACGTATCTGATTGAAGAACTGCCCCCAAAATTTATTTATTTTTATTTTTTTCCCTTTCTTCTCTTGTCAGGGGTATAACGTATGGTAAGACAGTACTGGGAGATCTGTGTGCTTCAGGGCCTTGTTGACTCTGGGGAGATGCATATTGTGGAAATAAAGATTTCTTCATATTTCTGCTTCTAAAGTTAGAGGGTATTTTATTTCAAGCGTACCTATGTCTTGCTCATTCTCAAAGGGAGTAGCAGTATCACTAGCACCAGCAATAAGCTCAGTTTCTTTTGCTGTGAGTCTGAAAACGTCAGTGTAATCCAGGTACGGATGTTCTTAATAACCACACAGAGGGTTATAATTTCACTCAAAAGTAAAGTCATATCAAAGGTAAGTAATTTTCTTATCCAATTTAATTAGATTGTTAATTAAATTGGGAAAACTGGCTTGTCCTTTTTTTAAGATCCATAGTAATTCTGCTGCAGTGTGTGTGCTGCAGTGCTGAAACCAGTTCTGCCGGTGCTGCGTGGGCTGAGCCTGCAGAGCCGTTCCCCGTCTTTGGGGCAAGGTTTGGGGAACGCATTCCCAATCCTCCTACTTTCACAATAACCTTTTCTCATGTGTTTGAGGAAAAATACTTTGGGGTGGGCTGGGTGGCAAAGCAAAGCACATGAAAAAGAGGGTAATTGTGGTGTTGACTTGACTTTAGGTGGGTCTCCAGCCTTTGTGGTCGTGCAGGGAATTTTCTAAACCTGTTGCAAATGCAAACTGCCCTAAGGCCTGTTTCTTGGAAATCTGGAGATGAGAATGGAAGGGATACATGGAACAAGTTGCCCAGAGAAGCTGTAGATACTCCATCCCTGGACATGTTTGATACCGGGTTGGACGGGGCTTTGAGCAACCTGGTCTAGTGGGAGGTGTCCCTGCCCAGGCCAGGGGGTTGGAACTTTAAGGTCCCTTCCAACCTGAACCATTCTGTGATTCTAAATCACAGGGAGGGCTCCAAATGGGATCACCAGCAGATATCAAGCTGCTCAGGCCTCATCAGGTGCTGGTGTCAAGCCCTAGAGTCCCCTGCCTAATTGGACCCTCTGGTGCCACCCAGCATGGCCCAGTGCCAGCGGAGCCAAGGGAGTGCTGGTCAAGAGGAGGCGATGGTGGGATGTGGTGGTCTCTCCACAGTGCACAGAGAAGTCGCTATGAGCCGTTATGAGTTCAGTGCTTCAATGTTTAAAATGGCAGCAAGGAGGGAGGGTGATTAGTGGAGGTGATGGAGCATCATAACTCTAACTGTGCCTTAGGGTTAGGTGATGGTGGCTGGAGCGCTCGCTACCAGAAGGCCAAGGCAGGGAGGACAACGGACAGTTGTCACCTCAGCTGCAACTTGGGACATGGGACATCAGTAACAGGCAGCAAATCTTTCTGGAGAGGCTATTTAATGGCCAGTTAAAGCACTTAAGGCCACGAGAAGTGAATGCAGGAGTATTTCTAGGGAGAATTTATTTTTGGCAAAAATTGTTCATGATTATTAGATATTTGCTTTTGGAGAATATATGTCACAATGAGAGATCTTTCTTAAGTGTTTAGTGTGTTTATTTGCCTAAAACACAAATTTGTGATTAGGTTTTTTTTTTAATTGTAACAAAAAAAAAATTAAGTGCAGTTTTCATAAAAATGGAAAACTAGGTCAATTTCCAATCATAGAAATTGGGAAGTTTAATGATTTGAATATTGTTGATTTTCCAGAGCAAGAATAGGGCCAGATACTTAATACCTGCAGAGCTCACGCAGGGAAGGTGTGCAGCTGCCCGTGCAACGTGTCTGTGTAAGAGCCCTTACTGAAATGATTTTTTTCCCTAGCAGTTCTCCAAAAGTGCTAAAGGAAGCCAAAGTTGAACATCTGAAAAATTATCCAAGAAAACTTACCAAGCGTAGAAGCTGCAGTTCTGATTTTTCATTGCTGTATCTCATAGTTTAAAATCAGATTAGTTTATTAAAGAAAATGACGATTTGTATTTAAGTTAAAATGTGACTTCTTCATTTGACTGCTTCACTTTTATTAGTTCAATTACTGTAATTCTAAATGTAGTAAATTTTCATGGAGTGCAAAGGAGCCTTATGGGAGATCTTAATTGCTTTTCTAAATTCTTTGGTTTAATATAAATATTGTGATTCTAGTTGATAAGTAATTTCTACCCGTGTTACTTAATGTTGAGGTTTTTACAGGTGTTTCCTCCTTTAGTTCCACAGTGATGATATTTAAGATATAATTGAAGTTTACAGTTTAGAGCTGTAGAAGCTATTTTATCTCTGCTCTAATATAGTTAAAAATGAAGTTGCCTGTGTGGAGAATGGGAATAAAACTTGGTTGCAAAACTGATACGGGTTGCCTGCAGAAATATAGTAAGTTTTCAGGAAAGAAAATTTTTTGTGTACAATATTTTCAAAGAAATGCTGAGGAAAGGGTGCTGGATGAGTCTGTAGCTTAGAAAATGCTGTTCTGGTGTAATTTTTTTCAGGAAGGGATTGATATTTTTCTGACATTCTCCAGGGAGAATTTTCACACACACTGTATAAAATAAAGCTAGGATCTTCAGGTTTTATTCGTAAATCCAGATGTGGCCATTAGTGGGCTTTAATATATTTTCACTTTTTCGTGTTTCCTTTGCTAGCTAATGTCCTTAAGCTGTAATTTTCTTAGTATTGGGAAGACGTATCAAGTGGCTGCCATTGAATGTGAGTTCCCATATAGCAGTGGGAATAGCATTTCATAATTACTTACTCTTATTGGCATGGCAGGTAGCAGTAATTAAAGGCAACTTTAAAGCTGGTGGTTTAGTTTCTCTTTCAGGTTTTCTTTCCCAAGCTAATTAGAATTAAACACACCTCTTCCCCTCCATCCCCTGGCTGTGAATTGCTGAGTTCTCTTCCAACCAGCTTGGTGGCAGCTTCATCGGCAGCATGAGATAACTCTTCCAAATTATTCAAACTTCTGGCAACTTTCTTCTACCTGGTCTTCCTTGTCATCATCTGGCTAATTTGCAAATTCATCACCTGTATTACAGCATTCAGTATTTTAATTTTACAAATTTAATTTTACAAATTCCTTTGCTGTTGTTCTCAAAGGGGTAATTTGTTCCTTCAGGCTTGTTTCCTTTCCCGTAGCCGAGCTCTTGGTGCTGTGCAGGTTATAAGCTTGTCTTTCCCGAGAACAATTGGTATTAAGCCAATATTATGCTACAGCTGGTGCAAGACCAAGGAAAACAGTGGTCCTGAAAAGAAGTAACAACAACTCGGTTTGAACATGCATTGGTCCGTCTCTTCTGCTTAGCTGCAGCATCCCAGGACGTGCAGTTCCTCAAGTTATATGTAGAGTTTCCAAGAACTGGTTCTTGGTAGCTGATGTAGATATTTTGTGTGCCATTAATGTTTTTCAAGTCTTGCAGGCATGTATCCATCACTGAAAGATGGACAAGAGCATTAAGGATGTTAGATTTGGTATCTGCATGTGTCACCGCAGCAGCTCTAGGCTGTCAGTGTTACATGGGAAAGGGGATGGGGTCTGTTAAGTGAGCAATGTTCTATAAGGATGGTTTGTGTGGGGTGTGTTAAAAGTGGTCTGTCGACACCTCCTCATTGTGGTCTATCGACACTATTCCGTGATTGGATATCAGGAAAAATTTCTACACTGACAGCGTTGTCCAGCCTTGGCAGAGGCTGCCCAGGGCAGTGGAGGAGTCCCCATCCCTGGAGGGATTTAAAAGCTGGGCAGACGTGGTGCTGAGGGACATGGGTCAGTGGTGGGTTTTGTCAGTGTTGGGTTGATGATTGGACTGGATGATCTGAGAGGTCCCTTCCAACCCAGGCAATTCTATGATTCTGTGAACCTGACAACTTGGGTATATATAAGCCCAAGTCAGGAATGAATTGACTGGGTAATGGTAATGAGGCATGGTCCCTTGCTACGCATCTTAGTCCATTGAAGTTCTCAAATGTGGATGACGTGAGCGCAATGCACAGCTGGAGAATAAAGGGATGGTTCACAGTACTAAGGCAATGTGCATGCTGAAGACCTTTGATAAACACAACTTTAGCTTAGCATGCATTTTCATAAAGTAAACAATGAGAATTAATGAGATATTTTACTTGAAAATAACATGGTATGTTTTGTGTGTTCAGCTGCTGTATGGAACTGGAGCCCGTGGAGCAAAGCTAGCACTGCTGTATGTAACATCAGTTAACAGCCCTGAGCTTTAACTGGTTTTGGTTAAACATCTAAATGTGAGGAGGAACTTTCCTGTCAGGGTGGCAGAGCCCTGGCACAGGCTGCCCAGAGAGGTGGTGGAGTCTCCTTCTCTGGAGACATTCAAACCCACCTGGACACGTTCCTGTGGGACCTGCTCTGGGTGACCATGCTCTGGCAGGGGGTTGGACTAGATGATCTCCAGAGGTCCCTTCCAACTCCATGTGATTCCATGGTGTCTTTAGTGGTCATTTCTAATACAAGAATTTAAAAAAAAAAAATATCAATGATATTTGTTTGTATTAGTCTGGTACTGTAACTTCCCCAGTTATGAACATTTGAGGCAAGCTGAATTCACACTTAACAGGTATATATTTTAGCCCACTGTGTTGTCTCTATTCCTGCCTGCCTTTTGGACATACACATGTTAACAGTAGCTGCTCTCCCAGTTCAGTTCTGGGCTGCTTTTGGGAGAAGCTGACTGTGCGAGTCAGAGCTGTATTGACTTGGGAGGAGTCCTTCTCAGTAGTGCCTGGTGGGTCCTGGTGGTGTTTTTGCTGAATGGCGATTTCAGGAGAAAAACTGAAAATTTCTTTCAAAGCTGCAATTGCCATTTTTCTTCTTAAAATCACTTCCACCAGAAAGAAAAGAGCATTACTCCCGGTTCATAGTTATGGGCAGTGTACTATCAGCTCCTCCTATTTTAGGTTGTTTTCACTTCTTCTAGAGGCCAAGGCTGGCAGTGTTGGAGATGACAGTGGTGCTAAACCCAGCTCATCAGAGGTTTCACACTTCACCCAAGAAGCAGCTGAACTAAGGCGAAAAAGCAATTACTTCAAAATTACTTATCAAAAGAACCTTTTGATAGAGATTTGTTTTTTTGAGATTTTTTAGTCCAACTTCCTAAATTAACATGACACGTAAGAGTTAAAAGGGTTCTGTACCTACCCGTGTAGCTACACCTGTTAGATGGGGAATCTCTTCTCCCTCTGATTTTAAAGGGCAAGGCTGTGCTGGCAGATTCCACATTGTGTGGATAGTGGTGAGCACGTGAGTGGACCCTGTTGGGGTGAATGGTGTGGACAGTTTATATTTAATTATTCATAAACACCCACTATTGAATAGTTCTTTATTTGGGTATTCTTATTTCAAAATATCATATTTCTAAGCCACTGGTTCTGTAAGAATGCCCTCACCTTGGACTCATTTGTGAACAGCTGTACTGAGTTAACTGCATGCAGACAAGACTCTAATCTTTCCTGATGAGTATAAATACATATTTATCCAAGTAGCTGAAGCTGTTAGCAGATGGCAGATGGAAGTAAAAGCGTATTGTGTGTGCTGCTCCTTCTTGCTGCGTTCTTCCCTCCTCCTCTATTTGGGGAAACCGGGGAGAGAATTATCATGTGTTCTTGAAAAGTGGATGTAACTGCTCTGCCAGTGAGCTTTCAAACACTCCGCTTCCAACAAAAGAGTTTTAATGTTCTCATGCCTTTGCGGAGTTGGGAAATGTGAAATAACAGTTCTGAGAAAAACATCATAGCAACTCCTTGTCATCTGTTTAGAGCAGAACATAGATATTTGCAAGACAGAACGTCAATCAGGATTTGAAATTATTTTTTTTTGGGTCCATTTGAATAGAGAAGTACTTAGTTCTGCTGATGTTATAAAGATCTTAAAATACTCAACTCACTGTGTAGCACAGTGATTTTTAAACAATTTTGAGGGAGTTACAGAATCTTGAACCCCTAATTATTTTTGTGGGAAGATGAGGGAAAACCTTCCTTCCATGAAGCACATCGAGCAATACACCTCCTCCTTATTTACTCTGCCCAAAAGGTCACTTTTCTGTAAATTGCAGCAATTGAATGAATCCTCTACAATTTCGGAAGCTTGCCTTTTTTTTTTTTTTTTTTTTTTTTTTAAACAGTGTTCTCAGCAAAGAAGTAGAGGAATTTTTTCTTTTATTTGAAGTTTTTTGTGTTTTAGGTTAGTAGCCCGTTTCAAACATTTACCCATCTGTGAATCCCAAGTGTCTCTTAACATGATCAAAAAGCTGAAAATTACAAATGGTTGCAATGCAGGCACTTGTTAAAAACCAAATATATGAAGGATCTGAAAATAACCTCACGAATAGCATCTATATTATCTACTACTTCTTTACAGTGTTTTTGGAACAACTAGGGATGTGTTCTTGGGGTTCTGAAAAAAAACCCAAACTATATTATGGGTTTATATATTAAAACCTGAGCATTCTGTGTTAACTTTAAAAAGTCACTTGTTATGTGTGCTGTGTCACAGAGATCCCTTTAATCAATCTGTGTCAGTCACTGTTTACCTCAGAGTGCTCACTCTCAAAACCTTGCTCACTGTTTCAATGGGCTTCCCAATGCAGTTTGACTGGTTACTCTCGAAAAAAAAGTCATTTAAGTCTCCCAGGTCAAGTTGATACCAAATTGTATAGATTGGTCTGGAAAAATAACTTTTGCTGTACGTGATATCATTGTTTCTGAACATAGTACTCACTTTCCACTTTGCTGCTCAAATTGGTGTCATTCAGAGTCACTTAACCTCTAGTGACTACCCTAATAGTAGCCACTGGTCTGTAAAGATGGTTATTTTAAAAAAAATAATTCAGTTATTTAAATTATTTTTCAAATCCTGAAGATCTTTAAAAGCATTTGGAGCTAGCAATTAGCATGTAGTAAAGATGGGAAAGCTGATGCAGAATAAGCTATAATTAATGGCTGCTTCTGTGAGTTTTTCAAAAGACAGCTCTAAGTGTGTTTTTCATATTAGAATGTAAAGAGAGACAACTCCCAATGATGAAGCCAATTTGTTAAATATGGGGAAATTGCATTCTTGTTATTTGAAGAATACTTGAAGGACTGCACCGCGGAGTTTTGCAGTAGACGGCTGTTTGGGCTTGCGGTAAATGAGATGGCAAGTCCAGAGCTTAGTTTAAGTTTCGCTTGTGATTCAAGGAATGTTAGAGAGTAAAACAACTGAAAAGCAGCTTCTCGTGGGATCTTTCAGAGAAGTTAATTATTATTAGCTACAGTATCTAATGACCTTTTATCATTGTGGCCTGTTCTGATACCTTCTCCAGTGCACAGCAGTTTTTATTTTGCTTCCAACCGTATTAATTATAATCCTTGTCTTAGCAACCAAATCGTACAATGTTTAGTTGCTAAGGGTTTTGTTAAAATGAAGATAAAGTATACTTAATTGGGGAATATTCTTTTTTTTTTACAAAATGAAGGCAAAAGTACACTTAATTGGGGGATTTTTTTTAATTAGTGTTACTTTACATGAGAGTTTTTTTCCCTGAGTCTTCTGACAAACTCAGAATCTTCTTTTCTGCTGAATCTGTAGGTTCTTTTCTACTTTTTATTTTCTTTAGTGAAGTTTTAATAAAGGGTAAGATATGCAGAGGAAGGAGGAAAAAAAATTAAACTAATTAAAAACTACTCCAGCAATATTCTGTCTGTCCTTTCAGAGATACTGGAAGACCTTTTTGCTCCTAAGAAATAACTGACTGAAGGAGTGGAACTGGATGAGACTGTTCTGCACCAGTTTGTTCACTGGGCACCATCAGGCTCTTAGGAAATTGAGTCAATTCCATAAAAGCATTAAAAATGGGATTTTTTTTTTTTTTTTCAGAGAAGCCCTCTCTCAAAAAGCGAAAGATATTGTGAACCTGGTCAACAGACATATTATCCCAGGACTGTACTCCCCACCTGGCCAGGATGGTTACTAATAATTGAATATACGAAGCCAGTAACACTGGTTGGTGGGGTAAATATTGAAGTGCAAAGTGGAGAGTAAGGTTTTGCTTCTTTGAATGGTTATTCCTTAAGGTGACTAGTTGGGAAATCTACCAAAGAGAAACCTCTGTCTAGCAGAGGAAAATTCAGGTTATGATAATCTCTACAGCTATTCACTGGGAGGGATGCTGTTGCCTTCCACAGGAGGATTCTCACAGAAGTGAGACCTTTCTACAGCAAACAAAAAAAAATACATTAAAAAGAGCAACTGAAAGGTTAAAGCAATTGCAGGTACCGTGGAACAGCCCCCCCTGTGTTAGAGGGTCAGAAAGAATAAATGGAAGAGGAGCAGAAGTATCCCAACACCACTAAAACCAACAGCTGTTGTGACTTTAAGACTGGGGTGAAGATGATTATTACAAGGAAGGGGGCATCTTCTAAACGGTGCAAGTCATGTCCTAATGAGAAAAACAAAGAAGGAACTGAGAATGTAAAACTGTAGCACACAAGGCCCAAAACATTAATTACTAAAGAAAAAAAATTAAAAATTGCTCAGCAATAGCTAAAACATCCCTGTATTATCACCATTATTTTGATCACAAATCCAAAATGCAGCACCATATGAGCTGGTATGAAGAAAATTAACTCTATTCTCACCAAAGCCAGTACAAATAGCCAAGATGTGAATTAAGTCTACGGAAATGGAGTATTCCAAAGTCTGCGTCCAATTTATGGAAATAAGTTCTTTCTCATAGATTCTTGAGTTCATAGAAGAGTCGTGTGTGGAAATGTGTAAGGATGATTCAGTTGATATTTTCAGAGATTTGACATGAAATGTTTTGAGTAAAGGTTCTTTGCCAAGGCTTAAATTTGCTCGTGCAATATGTCAAGAAGACAACTTACAGGTCAGTTGCTTATAAAAAGGCAGTTATGGGTAGGAGTAAAATTTGTGATCATAGGTTGGGAAGGTGAGGGAAAAGCTGATATTAGAGTCTTGAACAGATCTGTTCTGGAAGTTGTACAGTTCAGCATCTTCACAAATGAATTTGAAAAAGGATGGTTAATCAAATGGTAAACTCTTCCAGATGACCACGGATGATGGCAAAGAAACTATCGCCAGGAGGAGAGAGAGATTGGAGTCGTTGTGGATAGTTATGTGAAATCTCAGTGTTCAAAAAGGAAACCATAAAGGAAACCAGAACATTAGGAATTGCTAAGAGGACTAACACCCAAAGAAAGAAGTAGAAAGCATTATAAGATCAGTTCTAATCACATCAGGTTTTGACTATTTTGAAACAGTGCCTGCCATGCAGCTCTGTAATCTGTGTTTGTTCTGATTGTTTGGTTTGTGGTTTATTTCTTTGGTTTCTTGTGGTTTGTTTTTTGGTGTTTATTTTTTTTTTTCAAAAAAAAAAAGGACAACTGAACAAAGTAAAAAAAAATAGCCCCCAAACTTTCAGGATAGGAAAAGATTCTTAAAGAGCAGGAAATACGGTGAATACGTGGTTTCATGAAATGTCTGTCATATCAACTGGAGAAAGAAATATTTTCTTGCCATTTATGGTAAATCAAGTAAACTCTCGTCTAAATGTTTTTTTTTTGATGTAGTAGTAGTACAAATTACCAAACAATTTCATTCAAGTTATTTATTTTGGTCTGTTTTATGTTTGATAATTTTAAGAGCAGTTGATTGACTCATAGGTTTATGAATAAAAGTAATGTTCATCACAGTGTGAACAGAAATGTTAGATTTATATTTCATTTTGGAAGTCACATTTTGACAATGAAAATGATATTTTGGTCAACATACAAGAATTTTGAAGCTTTTGCTTTACAAAGTTAATTATAGGATAGTATCTTTTCTAAACTTCTGGCATCCTTACTGAGGCAAGAGAGACCAATGCCAGAGGTACTCAAGTTGTACAAATGAGAACAGCCTAGTATACTTTTTTAAGTGGTTTAGAGGAAAGGCAAAGCTGTCTCATCTCAACCTATTCAACTTTCAAATACTTCAGAATAAGTTGTAGTCCAAAGGGGTCTTCAGATACCAAATGCTGTCCATGTTGCTGTATGTCATCCGCTCTTCCGAACTCTTTTCTGTGGTACATTAGAGAAGATGTGTTCCTGAAGGACTCTAGATTTTGATCTTCTGTTTTAACCACCTTTGACCCTGAAAGGGAAACCAATAAAATGATGGGAACCGTCATTTAGTGTCCCATAAACAATTGTGCTGAGGGGGGGGGGAAATGTATAATGTCATCAGATTTTCTCACTGTTGTCTTGTTGACAGTATATTCTAGCTAAGGAAACACACATCTCATTAGCTAGAAGATGGAAACCACTGAGCTGCTGCTTAAAAGGGCAAATGTTATTTAAAAATTAATAGAGCTTGGGATCTCTCCGAATAATTAGAGATCTCTGGATGACAGGCTTCCTTTTTCTTGTGGGTAGAGTTGGATTCTGACTCTATGCCCCTCTTACCATGACTGGCTTTCACAAAGTCCATGTCTATGTAGAAAAGCATACAGATATATATAGCACGCTTTCCAAAAGTAGGTGGAAAAGCAAGCTGCAAGCCAAAGAGATAGAAGTATCTCAAGTTCCTGGTGTTGACCTTGGATCTACTGCCTGAAGAATGTTAAAAGAGAAGGTGGAGCTGTATTCTTCTGAGAGGTGCACGGTAAAAAGATAAAAGGCAGCAGTTACAAATTTCTCACTGGTTGTAAGAGAAAATGAGGAGTTGAGCACTGGAGTGGCCATGGGATGTCTCCCAAAACTTGATTGCATAGTCAGGTTGCTTGTAGATTTAACTTTGAAGTTGTCTTGCTTTGAGCAGGTGGTTGGACTAAATGATCTCTTCCAACCTAAATTATTCTATGAATCTATAGAAACAAGTCTACTTACAGCACATTTTTCCTGCCTGAGGTTTTTTTACTTGAGAAGGCAGTGACATCCAAGTGGTAACCCTGAAATTACTGTGTCCTTGAGGAACATTCTTAATTAAGGAAGGTCTTGGATATGTAAAAGCAACTATGATTCGGATTTGGAAGCTTTTAGAAGGGTATGTTTTCACTTGTGTGCCGTTTCATGGACAGAGTTTATAGGTTGGAATGACAATTCTTTAAATTGTCCCAGCATTTCATGTATGGAGCCTTATACGCTGCTGCTGGAGTCACCCAAGGGCAGGTTGGGTTGCAGAAAAAAATTCTGGCTGCTCAGTTTTGGGTGAACTGGAAAGGGGAGGCTCATACAGAGGTTTATAGTAGGAAGCAGTGGAGCAAATCTTTATGAAATGATTACATACAGAAATAATCCCATTCATTTCTTGGTGGGACTATGTTAGCATCAGAATGATTCAGTTCTAGACCTGCGTTACATTCATGCCAACGTTTGTATGTTTAACTATTAGTTTCGCATTTTCTGCACCATCCAGACCACCCAGATGCAGTACAGCCCTCCGGGACGTGTTTCACAGGCACAACTAGTGCTGCAGAAGCAAGAGCCAACTCCCAATACCTGGACAAAACCAGCTGCTCTTACCTGCAGGAGAAGGACTCTGCTTCCAAGGAGGAAGGAATGATTGAGTTCAGTCAGGCAGGCATGAGCAACATAATGAAGACCAAAAACTATTCTTTAAATAAGGAATGTAAAAAAATGAAAAAGAGGTGTAAAGCACTAGCTGTCTCCTAAAAGGTAGTCGTTTACAATAAATGTTTGAATTGAGCACTGTATGAGGCTGAGAGTCTAAGCAGCGTGTGATCTTCGTGGGTGGGCTGCAAATGGAAATGCCAGGCAGTGCTCTTTGCAGTCATTGACATGCGATGCCTCTTTGGTTTGTAGAAAACAGATTTATATTTTATTGATTCATAGCCGTCACGTTGTTACAGCAGCGAGCAGCCTTATTTACAAAGCGAAAATATGTAACGTAAATGACAGTGAACCAAAAGAAGCATTACAGAAATGTGAGCAGCCTGATATTGCGAAGTAAAGACTGAGACAAACAAAATGATGCCAGTGAAATAAACACTATTTTGTTTGCTTGCAGTAAATTCTGAAGCGTATACATTGGACCTTCTTAGATAAGGAGGAGTAATTCTGGGTAGGTGGGACTCCAGACAAATGATGAGCTATTTGTTCCAGAGTGCAATGCTGAGATGTAAAACCAAGAGCAAAGCCAAACACTGAACAGGCTTCAGTCACTTCACTGATAATGTGGTCATTAATATGCATGTGTATATTTATAGCACTCTAAGAACTATAGCATTTATAGTAAATGTTACCAGATAAAATGATTGCTCTCTTAGATATAGGCCTTGTGAGTTCTTTTATGATAAAAATACTCTCTATTTTCAAGAATAATAATGTACTTCTGGTAACATGGGTGGTTTGGTGTATCAAGCATGAATTTCTTTTGATTTTTGCTTGGGCTCTACTTTTGAAATGCATTACATCAACGTGATTGCTTTCCATTTTTCATCTTTTCTAGCTGGCTTGTTTGGGTTTTTTTGTTTGTTTGTTTTTTAAATGCCTTTGTAGTGATTATTGTGAAGTTCTTTAAATCTTTTCAGAATATACAATTTTACTCATAGTAGTCCCTAATGCAGTATCTCTGGCAGTTTGGATATTATTTTAAATGGGAGAAATTTGGGACTTCTTGGATTCCTTGCTGCTATAGTAACACCATCTGACCACTTCCTCTTTATCCCTGTTTTATTTTTTTTTTAACCTGTATATAAGAGAGTTTTTAAAAATCAGTATTAAGTTAATGTCTCAGCTAAGTTCAATACATTTATCTTGAGTTGGCAAAATGTGCTAGATCTAGGCTAAGAAGGTGTATTTCCTTGCCTGTAGTCCAATGCTTAGTTTTGAAACACAGACTGAAATCTTTTTTTTAAGAAATGCTCATTTGCCATAACAAGGCTTAAGTGCATTCCTAACAATTAATATATATGTTTATATGAGACAACAGGTTTCTTTAAGTGTGCTAATGTCACTTTTTTTTTCCTGACTAGTAGATCATCTCCTCAGTTGAGGATGAAATGGTCTTTGTGTGACTTGTAATCCAGATCCAGAGTGAGTCAGGATTAGTCAAGGAGCAAGGAAGGCTTCACGGTCCAGGGAAAAAAATGGCTTCAAATCCTTTGAGGCTTTGCTGTAGGTGTGCAAGTTTTATGCTCAGCAAGATGCTTTTATTAACAGCACAGTGAGACTGCCCATAAAGGCTTGTCTGCTGTTCAGACATACTGTGTGCACGTGGCTTTCTGTTTTGCATGTGTTTTACTTTGTCTTTTAGAAGTGGATTAAGAGCTTTGTTCTGGCAGAACTATGTAATTGTTGGATTTGCTGAAGTCACTTGATGAACTGGTCGCTCACTCATTTAGAAATTTGCCCAGTAAACATTGAATACTTTTTATTTCAGTGGAATATTTATCAACATGTGTCTTTGAAAAGTGCCTCTAAGAAAAAATTGGTCTTACTGCTTAGACCAGACAAAGCATATGCTTTGCTGGCAAGGACAACCACAAATGATGAACTACAAGACTTCCCCACCTCCCAAGGAGAAAATAAAGTTTAGTAGTTAAGAAGCAGGATTTCATGCTGTTTTTCAGCAAAGATGCTTAACTTTTGTACACGGGCTCCAGCCCTGGTGTATGCTTTCAGAGAAGCAGGTGACTGAAGAATATGGATTTATTTTGGCTTAAGTAATTTAAGTTTCTGTTCCAGACTTCTGTTGCCAGCTGTGGGACACTGTCAGCTTCTGGCTTCATTTTTACCGTACTGTCTTAAAAGTGAAGATATTGTCTATGTAAGAAGCTTTCACATATCTGTTTGAAAAATGTACCAGTAGCCTTGGATAGAAGTCTCATGGCTTTTCATGAATGGACTGGAACACTTTAAATGGAAGGAATCAAATTACTATCCTTGAAGATCTTTTCGGAGGATAGCAAAAGATACTTTAGCCTTTACAGAAAGGGAAAGAAAGAGAGAGGAGATGGTCAGGGGAACTTTGGAGGGGGCAAGAAAAGGAAAAGAAGATGATAGTTTGGGGAAGTAATTTGTACATTTGTCTAACTAGACTATACTAAAGCCTTTGACACCGTTTCCCACAGCATTCTCCTGGAGAAACTGGCTGCCCATGGCTTGGACAGGTGTCATCTTCACTGGGTAAAAAAACTGACTGGAGACCGGTCACAGAGAGCGGTGGTGAATGGAGTTAAATCCAGTTAGAGGCCAGTCACAAGTGCTGTTCCCCAGGCAGCTCAGTACTGGGACCAGTTCTGCTTAACGTCTTTATCAATGATCTGGATGAGGGGATCGAGTCCTTCCTCAGTAAGTTCACAGATGACATTATGTTGGGCGGGAGTATTGATCTGCTGGAGGGTAGGAGGACTCTACAGAGGGATCTGGACAGACTGGAGGGATGGACCGAGGCCAATGGGATGAGGTTCAACAAGGCCAAGTGCCGGGTCCTGCCCTTGGGTCACACCAACCCCCTGCAGCGCTACAGGCTGGGGGCAGAGTGGCTGGAGCTGCCTGGCAGAAAAGGACCTGGGGGTGTTGGTCGCCTGTCGGCTGAACAGGAGCCAGCAGTGTGCCCAGGTGGCCAAGAAGGCCAACAGCATCCTGGCCTGGGTCAGGAACAG
>JAHREE010000135.1:689674-752348 GCA_033628505.1 Tringa tobata
CTTTTTTGAATTTCTTCTTTTTTGAATTTCTTCTTTTTTGAATTTCTTCTTTTTTGAATTTCTTCTTTTTTGAATTTTTTTCTCCCAGGATTGCGTAGTAGAGCTAGCTCATGTACAACTAATAAATTCTCCGAAGGGTTATGCTGTGGGACCCTTGGTAGGCATGTTTTCTGGGTGGTTCCTCACCAGAGAGTGTGAACTGAGATGAATCTTGGGAGTACAGACTTCCCCACGTTGAGTGGACCTTAAATACGAATTTGGGGGAGAGAGGAGGTGCGGATGTCGAGGGTTCTTCCCTGGGGGAGGGCTCTGAGACAGTCAAAGAATCTGTGACCTGACCAGCTCTGCTGGCAAGGGTGCCAGCGAGAAGTTAGCCTTAACTCCGTTGGTTTTCAATCTCAGGAGGTGTGTTATTGACAAAAAGTAATGGGGTGTTAGCTGACTTGGCAGAATTGAGATCCCAAAGTTTTCACCCCAGTGTTTGATTTGCTGTGCTGGAAATTCTCCTGGGCCCTGTCAGCAGCAAAGGCTGCCTCGCAGCACCACTTACGCATTCAAATGGAAGTAATTATGTTTTCATGATTTCTAAATTAGTTCAGCAAAATTATCTATAACTTTCACATGGGAAATGCTTTTTATTATGTCAACAAAATTTTATATGTTAGGTAAAAATTTGTTTAGCTGTCCTTTTCTTACAGCAAGCTTCTGTTAGGTATTTCATTTGTAACATGAGACTTTTTTCCTGTTTATATTAATTTTTAGTTCCTTGGTAATTAAAAACTTTGCTTTAGTGTTTTAAACTGTTTTTAACACTGTGAAAACATTAGACAGAACTAGAAGCTTTTCAGGGTATAGGATTCATTAGTGTTTTATCTTATATAGACCTGGTCTTGCTGTACTTAACTTTTCATCTGTAGAAAGTTATTTTACTACAAAACAAGCTTGCTCCCGTGTCCTGATTCATCTTAGCCAATTCTAGTATAATTACTAGGTTAAAGTATATCTGGAGTTGTCCTACTGTGTTTTTTAAAAAAATTGAAATGAATCAATGAATAAGATGTCTATGAAGTAGAAAAAAAATAATAATTTACAGTGTTATCTTTTTAGATTCTTACAGAAGACTTCAAGGCTTTCTGTCAGGTGAGGTTAATGTAACTCAGATCTGCTGAGATTAATTAATATAACTCCACTGCTTCTTTCAGTTCTAAGTAATTTATTCTTCATTTGTTTTGTTCACAAGTTGAATAGAAATGAATAGAAATTTGGGAGGTGCCAAAAATATCTCAAAATGCACACCATTGGGATTATGCATATTGGAACAGTGAGGAAGGAGCACAAAGTTTCCAGTAATTCTGGACTCGAGTTGAAGTTTGTTTTTTTTTTGTTTGTTTGATTTTTTTTTTTTTTTTTTTTTTTTGGTGTGTGCTGCAGTTTATCACAGACATGATACCTTCTGTTTGCTTACAGCTCTCAAATACATCTCTCCACCAAGCATTGGAATTGATGTATTTGCAAGTTTGATTTCAGATAATTAGGATGGTGGAAGCCCTCCCGTAGCTAACAAAAATGTGTTGCAAGTTGAATGCGCTGTGGAAATTAAAAGATCTAACTCTATCTTTCTCTATTTCCATCTCAAATTCCTTTTCATCTGTCTCTAATGATGTGTATTTGAGCCTTGCAGGAAAAAGTAGTCGATGTAACGCCACATTTCTGTTGTAACTGAATCTTTTAATACTCACTTTTATCTAATTGATGAATGGGTGTTGGCGTCATGTGTGTGATGGTCTGACAGGACCACGCTGTCAAATCTGTGGGGGATTCTCACCTTCTTCAGTACCGGGAGCAGTCAGGAACGAGCCAAGTGGAGAAAGGACATGGAAGGTTCTCAAACTGCACTGCCCTTGGTGACGGTGGCGTGTGATTCACAAGAGAACAGCTTTTACAAAACTTAGGGAGAATTATGTTCTAAGGGTGGGAACAACTCTACAGAGTTGTTCTCCCTCTTCCCTGACCGCATTTTGCCTGGGCATCCTTTGGGAATGCTTATTTTGATCAGTGCCTCAAATCAGATGATGATGAGGATGCCTAAATTTTTGCATCCTGGCAAAATTAAAAAGTTAAAAATTCAGTGGTGCCAGTTGTTGTTCACCTTTGTGTTCTGTGTGTCGCTGCAAGCACAGGCTGAGTCCCCCTGGGGATCCCAGGCTGCAGGGACGGGGCTGGGCAGGAACGGGAAGGTGCGAGCATTTCTTAAGCATTAAACTTCAGCAGCTAAGTCCCTTTAGGGTGTCCCTGTTGAAATAATTAATACTTTTCCGACTGCTCTCAAATACTATTGAGTATTTAAATTGTTCACAAACATTTATTTCTGGAATATTTTTAGGTGAAAAGTGGTTGTCATCATCTGCGTTTTAGAGCTGGGATGTGAAAACTGTATGTGCTATTTTGCAGTGCCTGACATAAAACAAGCAAATTTTTTTTCCCCCTCTTTTTTTCTGTATATGTCACGTCACATGCTTAATTTTCAACCTTGGAGCCCTTTAGGGGGCTCATCAACCATTTAGGTAGGGTGGTCTGAGTGATAGAGGCTAATTAAATTTCCAGAAGGCTTTTGACCATGTTCCTCTTCAAAAGCTTGTAGAGATGCTAAGGTGCCGTGCTAAGATACTTCCATAGGTACGTAATCGTTTAAGAGGAAAAAGAGAAGGTAGGAATAAATGGTCAGTGTGCCCAGAAGTATTCACCAGGGCCAGAGAACAGTACGAAGGCAGAAGTCTGTAGGCAAAATCTACTTGGGAATAGCAAGGAGGGTCCTATTGGAATAGCAATAGTAGAGGGACCACCACAAAATCACCCGCTGTGAGTCATGCCGCCCCGTGAGATATAAAATAATGTACACTGTATTAAAATTCCTAATTTCACACAAAGAACGATGGACTCGGAGGTTGTCATTGGCATTCTGTAGCGAGATCGTGGGGTTCAGAGAAGCGTCGGCTCAGAGCCCACTGATGGTCAAAATGCAAATGAAGTGATAAGACTGGTTAAGGAAGTTCAGTGTAAATTAGATAATGATATTATGCTGTTGTATAAATTATGACTCACCCACATCTTGATTACTGTGTGCCAGCTCTGCTCTCGTTATCTTCAAAGAATATAATGCAGTTAGAAAGGTCTTTAGAGAAAGATGAGAAGGATAATCAAAGGAAAGGGATTGGTTTCTATAGGAGATTGACAGAATAATCTAGGACTCCTCAAATTTGAGCCAAAATTACCTGGGGACATATAATAGAGGTCTGCGAAGTTGTGAATAATATAGCAGGGTGATTGGGATCAATTTGTCACTGATTTGGGTCATTAAAAGAAGCCAGGTACAAAACAGACAAATGGAAATGGCTCCTAATGCCAGTAGGAAACCCATGGATTTCCCCGATTATACTGTGTTCACTAAAAGCTGGCATGGTTTTGGGGGGAAATGGACCAATATATGGACACGAGATGCATTAGGGGTGGCTAAATACACGGAGGTCTGCCCAGTTCAGGGCGTTGTGACACTGTATCTTTGTTTGAATCTGAGTCCAGGCACTTCATAAACAAGGAAGTTTACTTGCCATTTCATTTGGAGAAGTAACTATTGGAACTTGGAACTGTGTGGAAAATTCAGGGATCAAATCTGATTCCCTGGGGTAGGGTTTGACTTGCTGGAGCTATTCAGCATTTCCCATTCTCCTTCATCGCAGTGAGGCTGGTATGAAGGAGATGGGGTCTCCATCTCCACAGCCCTGCTCCGTGTGAGCCTGACTCGTCCCCCGAAACCAGTCTCTCCTCCCCGTTAAAGGAAGCGAGCAGCTCTCACAACTTCACTCAATGAGCCTGCAATTACATTGTAATAAGTGAAAGGACGTTTATAGTTGCACGGGCAACTCATGCTGTCTGGCCAGAGTGATAACCTGAATTATTTTTCAGCTAAGATGGAGTTGCATGGAAAGGTTATGTGCAGAGCAGCTGACTTGCTCTAAGCCTGTCTCACACAAATGACCTCCAACAGATAATTTTGGGCAATCACGGTTGCAACTTGTTATCATATCACTTGACTCAGCCTTTACTGGACTGCTTTCCTCTTCCGTATCTTCATCCTTTATTTTTGTCCTTCTAGTTATTTTCCTTTTACTCTCACCACATTCTGCTGTGTTTTTTCCATACAAGGAAGCATGAATCTTGACAGTAAATTGGTTCTGGTCAGTTGGGGTTGTGCTGCTGCCTGTGCAGCCAAAGACAGTGCTGTGCTCCGGAGCGCTCCAGGACCAATTCTTGGTTGGTACTGCCCATTTGGGGTGGGATGGGAAGTTGGATGTGTGAGGACAGTCTCCTCTTTTCCTTCACCCACAGCAATTTCCCCGTTGTCCTGCAATAATGAAGGATGAAGTTAACGACGTACTCCATAAATCTCACCCTACAGCTGTTCTTTCCATTGCCACTGGGGAGTGCTGCACTATTTCTCTGCTCCTGCCCTGGTTTCCAGGGCAATTACGTGTTTTCCCATTCAGTTTCGCTGCCGGAGGTTACAGGCGACTGTGGACTATGCTGTGACCCCTGGCAAGAACATGACTTTTGTTAAAATTGATTGATCAGTTGTGTGCTGTGATGTCCAACCTGCCTGAACGTAATGGCTTTTCTTCAGAATTGAATCCTGTTTATACATTTAGTGGAGGGGAGGCAGCGTGCTGTTAATTGAGGTAATAAACACGCTTTTCTGGTGTGCCATAAGCAGCAAATCTGAAGCAAGTCATGTATATGAATGGTATGGAAAGGCAATGCATGGAGTCATAAATATTCCATTCAGTCGTCAAACCTTGTAGGAACTTCAACTAAATGAAAAAGGCAATGTGTCTTATATCTCCGCGCTCGCCACTGTGGGAATTCTGTAGAAATGAGCGTTGTAAACATTTTTTCTTTCATTTTGACAGGTAATATTTGAAGCTGAAGTCTCAGATGGGAGAAATGGCTACATTGCCATTGATGACATCCAGGTTCTGAGTTACCCTTGTGGTAAGTAATGATTAAGAGCTGCATTTTTCTCTGTCTTTTCAGGACATGTTTGATACTGCTGTAGACTGCTGAGTTTTCATCACTCGATCACTGATGTTCTTTGTTCTTTCAATAGTATTTTTGTTGCGGCTTCCAGGGGAAAAAATGTAGCGTTGCAGAAGTGATTTACCTGGGTAAAATCTTTTGTCTGCCAGAAGTAAAGTGTACAGGAATATAAAGCAGAAATTCTTCAGTGCCTTTTTAGTCATACCGTAGTTGTGCATAATCAAAATGGGTTTCAATGCTAATGTGTGTACTCACTGATTAAAGACAACTGATTTGGCAGATGCACGTAGGAGGTTTATCAGATTTCATGCCCTTGTTCTTTTTTTATTATTTAGTTAAAAAAAATAATCAAACAACAGTTGTTTTTGTGTTTGGTTGCTGGGTTTTTTTCTGTTGTTTTTTTTTTTTTAAAAAAAAAAGCTCTCAAGCTACTGAAGTGTTTGGTTTTGTTGTTTTGGTTTTGTGGACAGACTTCAGGCATTTGTGTTTGCCTTCCCCTGCTTACACCTGGGGAAGAATTACACACGTGCAAACACAAGTTTGCATACAAATACTAACACTGAATGTTCTAGAAAGGAAAAGTTGTGAGAAGAAATCATTATGCTGCATTTCTCTCATTTGTTATTACATTTTTTGGTTAATTTTGTTCTGTTCACCTCTTCTGATCTTCCCCTAGACAATTTCCTCCCTAATGTAATTTCACTATAATGTACCTCATGGCTGATAATTTAATTGCTTTCTGAAATGATCTAGATATAACAACCCCCTCCCCAGAATTTGCAAACAATGCCAAATAGTAAAGTGGCAGTAGCTGCCTCACATTTTGCTTTCTTCTACCCCAAACCTGTTAAAACCATGGCTCTCAGGGGCTCTCAGGCTTACAGGGTATTTGGGTGAGATACCTCTGTATTTCAGCCAGCACAGCTACCTGATGTCTGTGCTCAGCAAAACTCCACTTCCATTCAGTATCTGGCTTTCATTTTTTTCCTTCTGTTTTTTTTTTTTTCTTTGTGTTTTTCTAAGTGTCCAAACAAAAAGCAGTTGGGTACAGCCCTAACAGCAGGTTATCAGCATGATACGTTATTCAGATAAGCTCTTTTTTGCTACTGATGTTTAAACCCTGTTTGTTCCAATATGTTGTTTTTCCCTGTGTGTTATTTCTTCATGTTTACAAAAAAAACCAACAAACCCAAGTCCCAACAGTTCAGCTACTGCTGTGGTTGGTAGTTCTGGAGCAAGGGGTGGGTAGAGCTGTGTGCTGTGCCCATCCCTCAGCCGTGTCTGTGGGCTTTCTTACCTCCCACAAACCCCTTAGGTGGTTGTGCCTCTGGGCTTTCCTGGGGGCTTTGCCAGGCTGGGAAACAGATTTGTCAGCTCCTGAAATATTGCATTCCGTGGCTCAAATGAGTTAATTTAGTAAAACAGCAGAGCTCCGTGTTACATTGCAAATAATCTGAATGGTCTCTCTCTCTCTGCCTGAGCAGTATCCTGCTAATTGGGTTTTTCTCAGTGTGATGGGTTTTGTACAACTGAAAGTCTTTGGGATAATTTTTGTAAAGTGCTGCTGACATTTTGGCATTTGATCTCATTCTTCTTGGCTTTGATTTTATGAAAGACTTTATTATAACTCATGTATAACATAAAGTTAGAATAAAGTAGAATCACCAGGGGAGAAGGGAAAGGACTCCCTTTCTTCTCAAACGGAGATGAATCAAACCATTTTCTCTCTTCGGTTTCTGTTTTTTAGCCACGGGTTGTTATAATATGCATCTTTGGAGAGACAATAATGTTGGTGGCACCTTTTTTAGCAGTGAGTGTTATTTGTAATTTTCGTTTCCCCCCTCTGCAGATAAATCTCCCCATTTCTTGAGACTGGGGGACGTAGAGGTCAATGCGGGGCAGAACGCGACGTTTCAGTGCATTGCTACGGGCAGAGACGCCGTCAATAACAAGTTGTGGCTCCAGGTAAGGCCAACTCCTGCAACTCTGTTTGGCTACAGGACAATCTGCTCCCTGGGAGTGAAATATTTAAATTCCTAAGCCTTTTTCTTTTTTCTTCTGCATGTAAAGTAGTTAGTATAAATACAATTTTATCTTTATTAAATGGAGAAACTTGCAACGTTAAAAAGCTGGGGTTGAAAATGAGAACGATTGGTGTGGACAGTGGAGGAGGGTTGGTCTTTAGGGCATTGTGAGCCTTCTCTACTTGTAAATCAGCTCCTCTGTATCAAAATTTATTATTCAATGCAGATAATTGGCATTTGGGATCTAGTAAAACACAGATGTAACACAGCTGTCACAAATTTTGAGGATTATTTTATCATATAAATTGTATCATATAAAATACAAATTATTGTATCATAAATTCTGCTCCACCATGGACCTCTGTGGGCTGCAGGGGGATCTGTGCTCCACCATGGACCTCCATGGGCTACAGGTCGACAGCCTGCCTCACGATGGTCTTCACTAGAGGCTGCAGGGGAATCTATGCTCTGGTGCCTGCAGTACCTCCTCCTCCTCCTCATTCTCCTTCAGTGCCCTCAGTGTCTGCAGGGTGGTTGCTCTCACATATTCTCCTCTCTTTGGCTGCAGTTGCTGTTGTGCTGTGGTTCTTTCCCCCTTCTTATCTATGTTATCCCAGAGGTGCTACCACCGCCGTCACTGATGGGCTCAGCCTTGGCCAGTGGTGGGTCCCTCTTGGAGCTGGTGGCATTGGCTCTGTTGGACATGGGGGAAGCTTCCAGCAGCTTCTCACAAGACACCCCTGTAGTCCCCACTGCTACTGAAACCTCTCCATGCAAACCCAATACAGTATGTTAGAATCTAAGAGATAACTAAAACCAGAAAATAACCCTTCTCGCTAAAAACCAAAAAAAAATTAAAAACCAACACCACCATCCCCCCCCACCCAGAACAGCCGCCTCGCTTTGTGGCGTGGGGGTGGTTAAGTGGAAGGATGGCAACTTAAGGATTAAAAAAATTACTTAGTTGTATGTGTACCTTGATGTGATGCTTTAGGTTATGCTTGAGCCTTAAGCACCAGCACTCCTTTAGAATCCTTTAAAATGGTATTTTTTTAAAAATATGTATTTCTGCACATTTTCAGAACTGTAAAGTATATACTTTTTTGGAAACACTGTACTTTGAAATGAACTATAATCAGAACTTTAACATATCTATTTTTTTGGCAAGCGCTATACTTTGAACTATAATCAGTTACTTCAATCTGTTTGATTTTTCTTTTAATAGGGAGCAGAGCTGACAAACCTTTAGTAACAGTTGCATACAGGCGTGTGAGAAGCTTAATATTTTAAAGAGTATTTTTTAATAGATAGAATGAGATTAGAAAAAGTCTGATATTTATTACTGGACGAATATGCCACAACATTAAAAAAGGAACACAAATGTAGCAGCACTGCTCTTAGTGAAAAGGCATCAGAGCAGGAGGAACAATTCGTGCTCCGGCGTCTGTGAGTAGGAGCTTGTTTAAATTGAGGGAGGATCTAATGCATTCATTGAGGAAGAGGAGTTTAATTTCAGAGACTTGCTAAATAGAGCACACAAAGCACAGAAAGTGAAATTAAGCTGGGTGTTGCTGTGTCAAAGGCAGGACTATGGCAGTAGGAGCACACCGACACCACCTCTAGTAGATGCTGGGTCAGAAGGGCTGGGTAGAAACAGCTGGCTGGAAATCTTCCCTATGGCTCGCTCCTCGGCGTCAGATACCGCTGACGGATTATCCTCGCTGACTTACACTCCCCTGAGAAGCCTGGTTTGCAGCCAGAACAACTCACAAAACAGATGTTTTGTACCTCCATATACATATCTATGGGGTTTTTCTGTGTGTTGATCACAGATGTGGCAATTGCTCAAAGTGCAAAAGATAAGGCACCTTTGAGCTCATAACTCCTCTCGCTTGCGCTTATGAAGTGCTTTTGTATTCTTAAGGATACCTTGCTGCCAAAATTATGTACTTGAACTTCTGTTCCCCTTCTTGTTTTCCCTTAAACAGCGCCAAATTTTCACCAATTTAAAGGCGACTCATTTTTTTTATTTCTTCCACCCTCCTCGTTCCACCCTCCCATCCCTCTTTCCCAAGGGACGCAGCTTCCCCTCTGAATTTCCTTCCTTTGATAACACAGTGAGTTGTGTGCAGGTAATAGTGAATTGACTCTTTTTCCTTAAAACCCAGGGTGGATATTTATGCGCCTCGTGAGGCTCCAGAGGGTGACTTGGAAAAGGTTCACTTTAACCTTTGACCAAACCGGAGTTTCATAAATGCCCCAATACCCAGAAAGGAAGAATGGGCAGATCAAATCAAATGCCTAAGTAATTGTTTTTGAGAGCCCTGAGCTGAAACATTCCAGGAATGTATTTTTCTCATAAAAAGAAAAGCCACTGGAAATAAAATAATAAAAAAAAAAAAGTGCAAAAACGAAAAATGAAATGGGGGAATGGGGAGAAGACACTTTCCAAGTACTCTGTGTTAGAGAAAATAGCTTTTGGTTATGTCCTTATTGAAAGAGAATTTTTTCCTTGGAAAAAACCCAAAAGAAAAAAACCAAACCAGCAGCAATTTCCTATTAAAACACGTTCTTTGATAAGTAAAGATCTGAGGTGCAATCTGGGATACCAGAGCTTTTTGTATCTGAAAGGATCTAAGATCTCATTTGCTTGCATTGAAGTGATAGAGATGTACAGGCTCTCCCAGTGCTCCCCCAGCCTCCCTGGTGCCAGGAAGGGCTGAAATAAATTCAACAGTGGGGGGCAAAAAATAGCAGCCATCCCACAGCTTCAGCCAGGCTCAGTCTGAGCTTTGACCTCCTCATCCCTCTGGGGCTTTGGAGCTTGCCAGGAAGTCAGCCCAGAAAAGTGATCTGGCTGAAAGAGATTTGGGGCCAAACTGGATTTTTGTTGTTGGGAGTGATGAGCACTGTTTATTTTTGTGGAGTTTAAAATTATTTTTGTGGGGTTTTTTCTTTTTTTTTTAATTTTATTTTTTTATTATTATTTTTTAAGCTTCATTCATGTCTCAGTTACCTATATAAATAGTGTCAGCAGGTGGAAAAAGATGGGGATGTTTGGTTAGAAGCAAGGAAGAGGGAAGCATCATAACAACCTGACCTGAATTAGAAGTGGATCTCGGTAGCGTGTCTCATTCTAGTGTCCTATGTAAACTTAAATATATTTTTTTAGTTACTGGGGGGAAAAGCCCTGATGATCTGTGTCTGTTTACGTTTCCATGCTTATGTTTTTCTCAGTGTATGTGTAATTAAGTGCACATACTTTTGTGTGTCTGAAAATAAAAATGGGTAAAAATAGGTACAGCCTTTCAATACAGTGTTTACTGCTGTAATGACAGTCTTTTCATCAACTCCATTTTCTATAAACGTACATCTGTAAACATTTCAGACAAATAGGAATTAACATTGAACTGAACTTCTCCTGACTTTCACGGCTGCAGATTCTGCTCTTGTTTGGTTTTAGATTGTATCTGGTCTCTTGTTCCCTTTTATGCCCCTTCCCTCCCATCCCTGAATTTCAGCCCCATTGGACCAAGGTCTGGGACAGTCGGGGCTCTGGCACTGAAAGATAAGCAGAAAAGATAGCACAAGTCTTTAAAAGTTGCTGCTGCGTTAATACAAAGCAAATATTTGCAGAGATAAAGAGATTTGACTGGCTGAACATGAGGATCTGAAATAGCCCTTTTGTGGCGAGGTGAACAGTAGGTGTTGGAGCGCGACGGAAATGCAGCTCACATTTTTTTGGTTCTTCACCTTTTCCACCTAATCTGCTATCGAATCCCTTACCGTTGCGAGCTGAAGGATTCTCTTTATGACCTGTAATTATTATTAGCAAATTCTGAAAGAGTTTCAAAGTTCTTAGTTTTTGTTTAGAGTGGGCATTGGTGTTGTTTGTAAGTATACTCCGTCTTGGTGTCATTTTTGCTTGCCACCCCCTTCTGAATGGAATGCTGTGGGTTTTTTTCCCTCAGTATTTTCCCCCTCCTCTTAGAATTTCCAGTGTACTATTTTACTATTTTCCTGTGCCAACGGCTGCAGTTTGATGGCACTGTAGATGCAGTTGGGTGATGGGAGACCCCAAAGCCAAGGTGGGAACCTGGCTTTCCACCCGTTCTGTTTGGTGTGCTCTGTCAGATAAGCTTCAGGAGTCAGCAGAAGCTCTTGCTGAAAAATTCTTTCCTGTAGGAGGTGAAGATAAGTGTGTGTGTGTCACCTTAGAAGGTGGAATATGGCATGTATAGACATCGTAACTCGTCAGCTGTTGCCCATTTCTCCTTTTCTCTAAAGCCTATGAATTGTCTGTGGAAAGACACTGGAAGAATAAGGATTCTTTCATTTATTAATGCTTGGTGCACCTTGCTGCTTTGTTCACACCGGTGTAGAATGAAAAGGTGAGCCCATGGATACTGTCCCCGCCCCCCGCCGGGAAATGCCCTGCATTCCTGTGGAGTTATGTCAACAAATAACCTGGCAAACGAGGCAGTTCTGCCCGTTGGTCCTGCACATTACAGAATCACAGAATATTCGTGGTTGGAAGGGACCTTTGAGATCATCAAGTCCAACCACAAAAAAACCCACCAAACAACCAAAAACAGAACCAGAAAACCAAAACAACAACAAACAGACACAACCCACCAATCTTGGGCATGGCACTAGACCGTGCCCTGAAGTGCCACGTCTACACGTTTCTGAAATCCCTCCAGGGATGGTGACTCCACCACCTCCCTGGACAGGCTGTTCCAGTGCCTGACCACCCTCTTGGGAAAGTAATTCTTCCCAATATCTAATCTAAACCTCCCCTGCCCCAACTTCAGACCATTTCCTCTGGTCCTGTCATTATTCCCTTGGGAGAAGAGGCCAACCCCCACCTCTCTACACCCTCCTTTCAGGGAGTTGTAGAAGGCAATGAGGTCTCCCCTCAGCCTCCTCTTCTCCAAACTAAACATGCCCAGAATATAATCATGGGTATATAATAATATACCTATAATACCCATTAATTGGGATGGATACCTGTTAAGTATTAAATATTGGAAAGAACAGGGTGCACAGGGCATTCCGACCATGAAAATGCCGGGGTGGAGTGGGGTGTGATGGGGGGACGGGACTCTTTGCCCGCTGGATGTGGAGATTTCTGTGGGGATAAAGCTTCCAAGGCTTCAAGGTTTGTTCCTTTGCTGAGACGGTGCAGAAATAGAATTGGCTGAACGGAATAAATACCATTTGGGTACAGAAAGGCTGGGGAAAGCAGTGTGCCTGTTGTCCAGCATTTGTTCTGCGGGTCTAATTGGGATATCAGAGCAATAGGGTTTTTTGCATAATCAGGCTGCGTTTAACGGCTTCCTGAGCTGGGAACAATCGTGGCTCCCAGAAGCCCGATGCCATTTCCAGTGTCTTATCGACGTCCGGTTTCACTGGGCGCTCGTGGGGTGCGGGGAATAGAGCTTTTTGCCGGAACAGCTGTTAAACCATATGTCTTGGCACCTGGTTCAGATGGCGATAGCTGCGGCGGTAATGAGTCCATCCATCATCCCGGAGCTCCGCATTTAACGTCGCCTCGGATTAGGGAGAGCGGCTGGTTCTGGCTCGGCGGTGGGGACGCGTTTTCGCCCCGCTCGCTCGGCGGCCAGACCCTTTGCTTTGGCCAATATGAAATTCATAAGGGGGGGGCGGGTGATACGTAGCCCATGCCTTTAAAAGTTTAAGAGGCGGCTGGAAAGCCCGTGCAGATTGCCACCAGCGGGGCCGGTCTGTTGGCCGTGGCCGAGGGTGCTGGCTATCGGCCACCCCACTGGGGTTGCCAGGGCTCGGCGAGGCAGCCCCCGCGCTCGCCCCTTGGAGAGGCTCGTCAGCGCTAACGCGGGCTGATGCAGCCCCTCTCTCCGCCAGAGGAAAATGACGTTCCTGGTAGAATAACAGATAATTAAAGCAATTGCCCGAGAGTAATAATTGGGAAAAAAAAAAAAAGCGAAATTAAAAAGCGTTATGGAAAATAAAATGCAAATTGCTGTAAAAACAATGGAGTGGGGCTGACCTCCCAGCGGCACCAGCTGCTGCCGGAGGATGGAGGAGCATCTGTGGGGTTGTGTGTTCGGGCTCAAACCAGCAGCCATATCCCGCTCCCTTTCTGGAGGAAAGTGCCCTAACCCTTGGTGCCCTGTTTGCCAGTCTGGTGGGGCTTGGTGCCTGTTGCCACGGGATATGATTTGATATTTAGCATTTATTTTTCTCTCACTGGGTACCACGTACGTGTTACTCTGTAACCAGCCTCGCCTGGGCACGGGCAGCCGGTGGCCTGTGATGACACACTCGGGCAGGTCCTTGTGCAGCACCAATGTAGGATTTCAGGAACTGGTGTCGATGAGAACCTGTGCCTTCGGCAGGGGGCTGGGGGACACAGCCCTGAGCGTTTGGGTTTGTGTTGTGGAAGGAAGTTGTGCCACATACTTCCTTCCTTCCCTTGGCTGAAGGTGAAGGTGTTCAGCAGGAAGGTTTGAGAACGTGGGTCCTTGGGGTAAGCCATCGAGCTGCAGCCAAGTGTTGGGTGGCTCGTGGGCTTTGAAAAAATATCTGTAATAGGATGTTTATGTCCAATTTAACTCTGATTTACGTATTTGCATGTTTTTTCTACTTTTAATTTTTCATAGTTTTCTAATATAACTCTGCCTTTGGAGATCCCATTGCGTTTGGCTGCAGTTAATTAACAGGTTAAAGATGCCGCTTCTTTAGTTTGATGATGAAAACATTCTCTGTCAAAGCACCCCTGCCTATTCACCTTTTTCACTGCTTTGTTGGCACCTGCAGGGTTTTGGCTGTGGAACTGACGGAGCTTTGTGGTCCCCCTTTTTTTTGGGGGGGGGGGGGTGTTTAGTCAGTTGTCAAGCATGATGCTTTTTTGGTGTTGAACTGAAATAATTCGGTTGCTTTTACTTATAGAAAAGATGTTTTTGAAAGCGAGGAACAGGATGGGGAAACAAGGAGGACGGAGCTCCTCTTTCTCAGTGACTTGTCTGTTTTACCTGCACTTTCACCTCATCATGTTTGTGTTCTGCGATAGACGTTCTGGTTTTCCAAACGTATTTTTCAAAGATGTGGGAAAAGCTGCCTTGAAATGATGATATATCAAGCTCCTTGTAAATGACTTGACTTTTAGTTTACTCTGTATCACATGCTGCTGACTCTGACGTGGTTATAAAGAGCATTCACCAATGAAAAATACAGTATTCAGAACTTCAGATCTGATATTCTCCTTCTCACTTGTTTGTTTCACAAAGATTTTTTTCCCTGTCTTTCCACTCTGTAGTCACCTATAACGCTATCTGTGTCATTTAGCCTTGAATGAACCGTTCTCCTTCTCTCCATCCTCAATTTATCAGCTTCTGGGATAAATACGGCAGTTCTCCCTAGGTGCCCAGTCATCTTAGGTTTCGGCGACATGAAATACTGTAATCCTCCTGGTTTTAATTTAATTATGCCCCAGTTAACAAAGTCCTGCAGCCTGCGTAGCTGCCAGTGGTTTGGTTCACACGGCAGCCTTTGGGATATCATCCCTGTAGCTCTTCCCTAGGGATGCTGCTGCCCCCGTGGTGGCTGGAGCATCGGGTGCTGGGGACCGTGCCTGTGGTGGTACCAGCTCTCTGAAATTAAGGTCACAGTTATAAAAACTTATATTCTTATAAATCCCTTGCCCATTGGGTCCTGTGAGTCCCCTCATACCTCAAGCTCTGCTTTCCTCAAACAGCTACTTTTGTACAAGGGTAAAATCATCTGCTGAGAAGTGTTTTATTTTATTCTTTTGCACAAATGTCTCACTTAACGTAGTTTAGGGACTTTATAACTTATTAAACATACTAGAAGCATAATAAGCATGATATCTATTTATCGTATGGAATAATAAATAAAATCTTAATTTTTTCCCCTCCCACAAAAGGGCAAATGACTGAAGAAGTGGGGTTTTTTAAAAAAAAAATTATTAACGAATACATGATTTAGTACTAAATTTTTTTTCAAGCAAAACAACAATTGCACCACGGCTTAAATGATATGCGTAGATAATCCTGTCTTCTTAAAATAAAAGAAGGTGAAGTTGCAATTTCTTTTGTTTGTACAATTTTTAAGAAAAAGCATAGAGTTAAACTTTTTTTTTTAGTAGAAAATTAATACAATTTGCTTTAACTTCCTGATTCATGGCAAATGAGACTAAGATCCTACTTTCCAACCAAATTCCTTTATTGGCAGGAAAAGCAATGCAGCTTTTCCCATGCAAACATGAAGAAATTGAAGATCTTGAATAAATGTGACAAGCTAAGTTTTATCCAGTAATCCAGATTTTTCTGCAGTACAGAAATATCCATGATTCCTTTGAATGCCTTGGATACATGCACTGCTGTTACTCAGACTTGTCCCCTTTGAAGTAGCTCAATTTCTCTCTCACTGCACTGAAACTCCTATCAAAGAAAGCAAGGGTTCTCAGGAAATAATCTAATTGAGAGCCATCTGGCCCTTCAGAGGTGGTAATCCCAATTTATTTTATTATAATAAAATCCACCGGAGGCAAAATAGCAAAATTCATACTACAGTGTCCCCGGCCATTCCACTGCACAAATAAAAACAACAGTCTTTCTGGACATTTTAAAGCCTCTTATTTTGAACCTAATCTAACACATGCCACAAAAAAAATCTATATTTAAAAAAAATAATAATAAAAAAGCTTTTGAGAAAGCTATAACTTCTGAGTGCAGGGTTTTTTTTTTTAAAAAACCAACAACCATAATTCACAGAAATATGGATTCTGGACAGAGTGATTAAAGATGTGTATCACCTTGAGCAGTGTATGCTCAACTACAGTATTCACCCTGCAGCTTGAAACAAAAAATCTGATCAGTTAGGAGAAGAGAAGGAGGGAAAAATTTGAAAAAAAAGAACCCTACTGAAGACTAACACAAAAATAATAATAATAAAAATATTTTTTTTAGAAAGATAGATTTTTCTCCTTTTGGAAATTGTGTCCTAAATGCTGTAAAAGCATATGCTGTGTATGCTGAAAGGTGCCAGGCAGCTACATGTAAGTAAGATCTTAAAAGTATAGTTATTTGTGTGGTTTATTCCCCCCACGTTGTTTTATTTTTCAAAAGCATCTTTTGGCAGAGATGATGCATTATTGCTGGCATTCCAACTGTCCGTGTTCAACCCTTTTTGCTCTCACAAAAAATGACGATTCTCCCTTTACACCATGAGTAAAAGCACAAAAAATTTGGAGCAGGTTATTTACAAATTCCCTTTTCCTCGGGGGCAGCAGAATTGTAATTCCCGGGCTGCTGGGATCATCCTTGGGTCCCTACTGCTCCTCGGGGAAGCTTTGATTCCACCTTCAGGACCAACCCTGGGCTCGTGCCCTCTCTTCTGCTCCCGGTGGCTACTCAATGAATCCCACCGTGAGCTAATCTGTTTGGTGATGATAATATATAGGGGAGGGAATATGTTTTCCAGGAAGGTTTTATGTTTTTTTAATTTCAGGTCAGTTTTCTGTAGGAGCATAGGAGGAGGGAGCGAGCGGGGGCCAGAGTTAACGCCTGTGTCACGTTGACATCTTCTGATCTCTGGAGGCATCCCGGTGCCCGCCGAGAGCCTGAGAAGGCAACAGGAGTTGACTGTAATTATTAGCGGTGGAGAGGACTTATTTTAAGGTGTTTACACTAAGGAAGGGTCAGGGATGTGTAAGGTTGAGCTGTCCAGGCTGATAAAAATCAGTGGTATGAAAAAAAAAAAAAAGAAAGAATTCAGAAAAATTTAGAGGGAACATCGCCACAGGAAGTTATGGTATGTTATTGCGGTTTGAACAAAAAAAGCAGAAACCACCACTTTTCAACCTGAAAAGTTGAGAGAGAAATGCAGATAAGGTTTAATTTTGTAGTAGAAAATTGGAAGTGCACTTAAATTCTACCAATTAAATAAGATGTTGGGGTTTAGACGCTTCAGGTTCCATTCAGGTTCTGGAAGATCCACTAAAATTTCATTTTGTGTTTATAAAATGCCTGAGTTCTTTCATGATTCAGAAAAGAGAAATTTGAGGCTAATTTTTAATTTGTCTGCAGTTGTTTTTTAAGCTCTGTAGACTTTGCTGTTGACTTTGCTTAAAATATAGATGATCTCATTTCATTGCCTGAAAAAATAAAATTAATAAAATCACGTTCCTATCAAATTAAAAATAACCTTGAATTCATAGAGAATTGTTTAAGGTCATAATTTTAAATGCCTGAAATGCCAGAATTAAGGAGGTTTTTCCTCATGCTTACATTTCTTTTAATCGAGTGTTTATAGAGTGTAGTTCTTTGCAAAGCCCAGAGTTATTTTCACCAAAGGAGAGCTGCCTGGTGGTGACCTCTTCTAAATGAGCAATTCAGGGTTATCAAATCAGACAGCAAGGGACTGGAGGAACCAAGGATTGCACAGGGTACAGCCATTACCTATTAGTATAACTCCACATTAATTTTAAATTGAATTTTTAAAACCTAATTGAGCAGCATTTTCAAGCTCTGTTCAGTGTGAGCAGGACATAAATTGAAGCAGTATGTACCAGGAACCCTCTAATAAGCAGAGAGCACTGCTGCCTTTCTTCCCTCTCCTTTAAAATCAGTAGTAATGCCCTGACATTAAAAAGAAGAATTTAATTAAGAGATTGTGGCAGTGCATCTGAACTCTGACTGGCTAATGGCTCATCGGTGGAAGGGACACACACCAAAATGAATGCAGGGGATTTTTTTTGTTTAACGTCCATTTTTTAAGTGACAACTCTCCTCTGTTTCAACTTTTCATCATTTTAATGACAGGGAAAATATTTTAATGGGTAAGCTGTACACGGAGATAGACTTTGAAGATGTAATTGTGCAGCTGGATTCCCAAGAAACAAATCCTAATACAGAGAAATTGGAGCAAGTACTCTAAGCCTTGTAAGATAAAGTGGTAGGAAATCACTAATGTAAATAGCAAAGAAAATCCTGGGTTTTGTTGTTGGAGCAGAACAGTAAAGCTTGTTAAATTTTATTTTGATTAATTGCTCTGAAAGCGCATTAATATTTCATTTTAAGTAGGAGGCCAATTCACCCTGTTTCTCCCCATGAAGCCTGCAGACGAGCTGAAGTCAGCAAGTCCTGAGCTTCGGAGGGTAAATTATTTTACACAGCGCCCTTGGACGTGCGTCTCTGCTGCAGACGGAACTTGGGGAAGGGAGTCCTTAATTTTAGAAAACTCTCTAATATTTATTTTTCCCTGCATTACATGGGTTACTCGTCGACTCTGCTATCGTAGCATTTTTAACAATACGCCTTCTGCTTGGTCATTTTAACAATTTTGTGGCCAGTTTGTGTTTCGTAGGGGAGCAGGGACAAGCACCAGAGGAAGAAGGTACCATGAGGTTTGTTTAATTTTGTTACTTCAAGGCAGCGTATCCAAGTTTTATATTAAGTTATCATTCCAGAGAGCTGAAGCCTTTGGCTGAAACTGGGTGGGGGGGGAGGGAGGGAGAGTAGGTTGAAAATCCTGCTTTTGGATTTAGCTTTTGCTATCAGAAGAACCCAGCAAAGAGGAGCCTGGTGGTGCATCTCCCACAACATAATTTTACTGTAGCTTAAGAAGCATCAAAATAAGGTCTTTAACATCACTCCTCGTTGGTGGGATATTGGAATTTAATAGTTTTATTGATCCCTGAAGTTCAGTAAGGGCCTTTCAGTCGTAGGCGTCTCTGCAGGCGTCAGCAAACTTCCTTAATTCTTCTTAATTGCAGCCAGGTTCTTGTGGAGCTGAGAAGGACTCAGCTGTGCTACGAAGGGTCCAGCTTTCCACCGTCCCGAGTTTCTGGTGCCATGGGAAAAAGGGTGGCCGTGAGGCAGGAACGGGTGGCATCTTCATGAGATGAGGGAGATGGGATTTTCCTTGGAGAAGCAAAATTGGCCAAGGACTTGTCAGGGGTTTTTCCTTCTATCTGGCATCGGCCAATGGAAAGGATACCTCTGAAAAATCTATTAGATTTTTGTAACTCATGGGCAATATTCACTTCAACAGCGAATATCAATCCCTTCATCCCCCAGCCTGTTTTGATACTGGGGAGTTGTGCCAACACAAGTGCAGGACCCTGTACTTGGTCTTGTTGATCCTCATGAGGTTCACATGGACCCACTTCTTAAGCGCCTCCAAGTCCCTCTGGATGGCATCCCATTCCTCAGGCGTGTCAACTGCACCACATAACTTTGTGGATTACACCAAAAGTTTTTTACAGTGAGGGTGGTGAAACACTGGAACAGGTTGCCCAGAGAGATGGTAGATGTGCCATCCCTGGAAACATTCAAGGTCAAGTTGGATGGGGCTCTGAGCAACCTGGTCTAGTCGAGATGTCCCTGTTTATTGCAGGGGGTTTGGACTAGATGACCTTTAAAGATCCCTTCCAACCCAAACTATTCTATGTTTCCATTCTAAGAGTCATACCAACAAACCTGCTGTAGATCCAGGTGATGGTCTGGCCCTTGCAGTTGGAATCCCAGCGACTGCAAGAGCTTGAAATCTGCCAGGTTTGGTATAAATGGCTGTTTTCCCCCAAGGCTTGCAGTGAAGCGTGGGAAGAGTGCTTTGACTGGTGCAATAAAGCTAAAAATTCATCTGTTTAAACGTATTAATAGTTAAAATGAGTACTTGTTGCAGTGAGTCTGCATCAGGGCTGAACCCCTGGCCAGTCTATGGCAAAACTGTTTAGAGAGTGACTGACCTGGGTGAAGATCACAAAGGGTAGGTGTAAAATGAAGTGTTGGAGCATTATGAAGTTCTCCTGCTGGAGACAGGGGGCTGGAGAATCAACACATGCAGCGTTAGCTCGTTGCCTCTTTCTCCCCTCTCTATTTTTGCCACAGGCTTTCAGGTTATTATTAAATTTTGTGGCTCAGTAGCGCTCGGTTGTGTTAGACAGAAAGCTCGGAGTTTAAGACCTCAATGAAGTTTCTCATTCCAGGGGTTGGTTAGGGCTGAAAAATGACCGTGGAGGTCACTTTTTGCGACGTCTCGAGCAGAGCAGGTGATGGAGTTATGAGGAAATGTCTTACCACGGTCTGAGTAAAGCTGAGTGCTCAGAAACTGTGTTCTCGACGGGGAATAACATGTGGTTGATCCACGGGGGAGAGCAGGATCATAATTTTTTCACTTGGTGCATATTTCTGTTTTTTTTTTAATGCTAACTTTTGATGGAGAATCTGTTCTTCGATTAAAATCAAAATTGAGCATTTAGTATGAGTGGGAATAAGGGTCACAAAAGAGCTCAAACTGTTTCTCCCTCACTGACCTCTCACCCCGCCCTGCGGCTCCAGACAGATTAAATTTTTCAGTGATTTGTGGCAGATATGATTTTTTTCAGAACTCTTTAAACTCCTTCCTTTAAATGACATATACATCATTCCTCTTTTAGCAGCTTCCTTCCCTCCCCTTTTTATTTCCACTAGCTTTAGGTAGAAAGGTGGTGCTTAGTATAACAATGGTACAATTTTAGAAGGTATTGAAATTGGGCAGATCAAAGGGAGCATTAAAAAGGAAATATTGGCGGGGTGCTCAAAAAGAGCTGTTGGAAACCTGTGAAACGCCTCAATGGCAGGTTTGTTTAAATATTTCTTACAATACAGCCAGTGTATCTGTTACAATTTTATTTAAAGTTGAATGAATTTTCTTAGGGGAGTAGAGCTGCTACTGCTGGGCTCTCCTATGGTTCCAGCTATGAAGCAACAGCAGTTGGGTATGTCCTGGTCATGTCCCATGGCAAAAATCTGATGCTTTTCACCCCAAAACTGAGTTCTGAAATGCTTTTGAGTCCTGCTTTCTCTTGATGGGACCTCAGTGCTCAGCTCTTCTACCATGGCAATGGGCAAATGCGTTTGGTTTTATGTGCTCTTTGTATGACGGTCGCGATAAATGTCTTTGTGTTCTTAGGAGATAACTCTGCCTCGGTCTCTCTTCTTTTCAGAGAAGAAATGGGGAAGATATTCCAGTTGCTCAGACTAAAAACATCAATCACAGAAGATTTGCTGCTACCTTTAAGTTGCAAGAGGTGACAAAAACCGACCAGGATTTATACCGCTGTGTCACTCAGTCAGAGAGAGGGTCTGGAGTGTCCAATTTTGCTCAACTCATTGTTCGAGGTAAAGTTTTAATCCTTTTCGTTTTATCCATTTAAATGCTCTTAAGCACCGGTGCTTGCTACTTAACCCTTGTATTTAGCCTACAGATGCCTTGATCTGAAATGGTCATACGAACGAAGCCCTGTGAAGCTTCTGAAATTGTCATAAAATGAGAAAATTATTTGCAAAACCCCTTACAGTTGCTTTCCATAGAATATGTCTGTGTAAAACCCCTGATCCTGGATGCGTGTAACTTGCCTGGATGCTTTTCTGTGGGTGGTGCTTGTTGAACTTAAGGTGAAAACTGCTCAACTTTTCATAAATATTGTTACAGGTAGGAGAGAATCCAGTGGAGTTCGTTAACATGCCCTTTTAAAGCCTGTTGGGCAGACTGGTTGTACAGCAAATAATAATACATTGTGCTGTTACCTGGGAGACAGGTATATAAAAATAGTTGTAAACTTCCACCTAGCCGAGGACTGAGAGCATTATGGTGATCGTTTCCAACCTCTGAAATAGGAGGAAGAAAATGAAAAATGTTGGTTTTTTGGTTTTTTTTTCTGCTTGAAACACTTTTTTGTTGCAATTAATTCAGAAGCCTGCTGGGGTGCAACCGTAGTTTGCGTGTGGTGAGGTTTGGTCGACCGTTTACTTATGCATTTTGTGTTCTGGAAGCACATCATCTGACTGGCAGAGGATATGGTTGAATATAGGAGTTTGCTTTTTCTCTTCCAGAAGTCACTTGCTGTTTGGCCTGGGATAAGATATAAAATCTCTCCTTGCCTAATTGTGTCACCTGCAAAATTTCACTCCTGGTTGTGACGAGGCTTAATAAAATATATTTTGAAGTGTGGGGGGGAAAGAAGTGGTACAAAGTCTGCCTCATTTGGCTCATCAGTCTGGGAACCAGCTCCTTGGTCAGTTGGCACCAGGGAGTCACCCACTGCGTCTGGGGCAGGACAGGGAGAGGGGGCTTGTCCTCAGCTTGTAGAGATCAAAGTGGCTTAGAAATTGCTCAACAGTAGTTAGTATTTGCTGGCAGAATCCTTTTCCTGGGGAGACCAGATGATTGAGATGAACTAGGTTTTACAGCTTCTATATAACATCAATAAAAACGGGCTTTGCTGACCGTATGAGGATTTAGACAATATGTTAACAGCTTTTTTTATTCTGCCTTTTGTCCAGCAAAGTGCAAGATGGTCTTCACCCTAATACAAGGAAATTAGTCCTGTTACAGCACGAAAACAAACTTTCTGTTTTGTTGTTAGAAAAGCAGGGCAATGGATATATTTATCCAATAAATGAAGTTGGGTTTTCTTTTTTTTTCTGTTATAATAGAGCAATAAAATGGTGTTTAAACCACTATTTCTCTCAAGAAGTGAGATAACAATATCAAACTTCATGGTACTCTCTTTTTCAGTGCAGCATATTGTTTTTCTGAGAAGCTTGGGTCATTTGACAGAGAATGCCATCCTTATGGCTCAAAACATAAGCTTGATATCTATAGCTATATATTCAACAGCTGTATAGGTTTCATATTTTAAAGCTAATTTTAATTTTTGTGTGCTTTTTGCATTGGAAGCCCCAAAATTGTAAGCGATTTTTATATAGATAATAAAAAAAATAGAAAAAAAATATTAATCTTCTAAAAACATTTCTATATATTTGACATCATGGTAGAGAACAAAGATTTATGTTTTATACTAGGATTTATTGCTTGCTGTTATATTTGAAAAGCAATATACAGTAATATATTTTCTTGTTTGTCTGGATAACCACTAAATAAATCTTGTTAGCCAAAAAAGCATACCCTTAGGGATCAGCTACCCTGGTGTTAAAACTGTGCTGAAAATTAACCATAATGACAGGTCCTATATCTCAGTGGCACTTTAAAGCTGACATCCTGCTACATGGATACAAAAGATGATAATTTTAAGGGAAATTTTTGGGGCACTGATACGAATTGCCTTTAATAAGAGCTGGCATAGTATTGCCCATTGTCAAAAATGACCCAGGGGGAAGAGTTTATTAGTGCGTTTCCTTGTAAACTGGAAGTGACAGGGCACGCTCGGGGCCCTTTTGTTGCTGTTTGTAACAAATGAAAATTTCGCCACGGAATTCTCATGCTGAATAGTATTGATCTGTATGTTCTCACAGCCAGAGGAGGGGAAAAAAAACCCATGAAACACAATTTACTTTGTCGTGGCTTTAGTGTTGCTTCCAGATCATAGAATCATGGAATCACATGGGGTTGGAAGGGACCTCTGGAGATCATCCAGTCCAACCCCCTGCCAGAGCGGGTCCACCCAGAGCAGGTTCCCCAGGAACGTGTCCAGGTGGGTTTGGAATGTCTCCAGAGACGGAGACTCCACCACCTCTCTGGGCAGTCTCTTCCAGGGCTCTGCCACCCTTACAGGAAAGAAGTTCCTCCACATGTTGAGATGGAACTTCCCAAGTTCCAATTTGTGCCCATTCCCTCTTGTCCTGTCCCTGGGCACCACTGAAAAAAGACCAGGCCCGTCCTCCTGGTACCCTCCCTTTAAGTATTTGTAAGCATTGATTAGATCCCCCCTAATTCTTCTCTTCTCAAAAGATCCTTTTGAGGAATGAGAAGGTCTTTGGTTTGTAGAAGCCAAAGTTTATTGACAACGGTGGTTATTAGAGAGTGAGGGATGAGGAACAGGAGTTGTTGCCCCTTAACTCAAAATCCTGGGTGTTTTGGTACGTGGCCGAGATCCTTATGTTTTCCACATCGGTACAGACATGCGGTACCATAATATCAGTGTAGAGGCATCTGATACTTCTCTGATGGGCAGTCCATAAGTTAGACTTGGTAATGAAAATTTCCTGTTATATGATGTATATTCTGTTGAAAAATCATTATTTCATTTTCAGCTTTAACAGAAGAATTACTTTCAGTGGAGTTCTGAAGTTTATTACAAATGTAGTTACCTGGGAGGGATGGTCTGCATTTAAGGACTCTGAAAGGGATGACTCAATGACTCTGATTAATTTTTTTGAAGAAAGATCAGTCTAGGGTAGGATTTGTAATTCAATTGTGACATTTTACCCAGAGTGGTTCCAGTCAATGATTTCAAGCCTCACCTTTGCTTAGAGCTGGTCTTCAGCTAAGGCTCAGTGACTGTATTGTATTGATTTTTTTTTTTTTTTTTTTGCGTGGTTTCTGTGTCATTGCTGTCATCCTTGGTATGAGCAGATGGGGTTCTCCCATTTCCCTTCCTTTTACGGGAAGCTTGGGGTTGTCATTACTGTTAGTTGACTTATCCTCCTGAATAGGTCCATCTGATTAATCATCTATTTATATTTTCCCTTGGTGGCTGGTAAATTTACAGTTTCTGGGAAGTTAATTTCTCAAAGCCTTTGGGGTTGTCTGTACTGGAAGAAGCTGGGCAGGAGCAATAGCTGTGACATTTAAGAGTTGAACAAGAAGGAATGGACAGTTTCTTTCTTTTTACTTGTTTCTTTCTTTCTTTTGAGAACTCAAAGTCTTTCTGTTCCTTTTGCTACTTAAAGTGGAGTTGTAGAAAGTAAGTGCCCCAAGACATTGCCTGTGACCTGCCTCATCTGTATATCCCTTGGTATATACAATTGTGTAGACTTCCTAAGTTATGGTGCCAAATGCACTGATCTTCAGGCAGTAAAGAACTTTACCCTGTAATCAGTTCTTGTGCTGCGTCATTGTTCACAGCTCTCTAAAAAACCACTGGAATATTTGTCTGAAGTTGGGAATATTTATCAGAAAAGTGATGTTGTGCATCAAGAAAAGAGGTAGTTTTCATCACAGCCGTTGTGATCAAATTTTTGGTTGCCCAGGCATGGTAAAAGTGGCTGTTGGGAGGAGATGAAGCTGATGTTGCATTCTTATGTGGTTTGTTAGTAAAACTTTGTAAAATAGTCCAAATGCAGTGTGTTCCTGTTCGGAATGTCTTACACTAGGGCAGTCCTGCAGGGAGGATGAATGAAATGACCATTTTGTGTGGGTGCAGTGTACCTGGAAGATCCAGATGAGTGATAAGTCTTTAGGGTTTTTTTATTATTATTATTTTCATGAAACAGCAGTTTGTTGCTCAAAAAAAACCCAACAAAACCCACTCTCTCACATGATATCATAATGAATTACACTTCATGTAAAGTGTTTGTATGCCTTCTCAAGTTTGTTTTCCTTTAAAGTTGGTACACGTTGTTAGCAGACTAATGATACAAAACTTAGTATTATATTATTAAAAGCTGCAAAATCAGCAGAAAATGCAGTGTGTTTTGTTTATGTAGTGGATCTTACATAGATTAGTCAGAAGAAAGTAGGTTACTTAAAGACAGGGAAGAAAAATAAGGGAAAAACCCTCTCAAAATGTATGAATCAACTGTAGCGTTTGTTAATAATACGTGAATAGCTCTACTGTATATCTGGTTCTACTGATAAGTTTCTAAGTTTTATTTGAGTCATAAATTATAACAATTTTTTATGTTTTTACTGGGTGAACATATATTTTCTTTTTAACATTTCTTCATCCAGCCCAAACAGCTCTTCTGTGGTGGGGTCAAAACAAGGGGAGGCCTACACCTTGATTTATAGTTCCAATATGGAATTGTCTTCATGTCCCTGGTAAATCCAAGTCAGCAACAGAAACAAAAAGAAAGGCAGTTTTACTCCATGTGTTTTCTTCTACTGTCTTCTGACAGTTCTTCCAGAAATCACAAGTTCTGGTAAAAAGACCTGTGTATGAGTTCATCAATATGAAAGAAATTATTTTGTTTCTTGGATGTGCTTTGACACGGCAAAAGTCTCCCCTCTAAGTCATTAAGTTCATGTTTTATCAGGGTTTGTGATGATATTCTTCTTTGTTTTTCTTACTGGACTTAGTTTGCCACCAGGATCTGTTCTTTTGATGGAAGTCAGTCTGGCAGTGATATTTCTGCCTTTCTTGTCTGAAATCCCTTTAGGGACTTTTTTTGTAGGAAAACCAGCAATTTGGCTGGTCCCCAGTGATGCCAGAACAGTGGAAAGATGGAGTTTGCCCCCGGCAAGTACTTTTCATAGGAGCAGTGTTTTGTTTCTTCTTACAAAAAAAACCTGAAGCTTTTCCATTTGAGAGAGTTGTGGGCCGAAATTCACTTTCCAAATTTCACTAGTACTTGTTTTGTCGGGAAAAAAAGTGAAATCTGTGGACTTGCTCCAGATGCGTGTCTGGTTTATTTATTTATTTATTTATTATTATGCCTCCGTGGTTTATTTGTTGAGCATAATAGCAGGCTTAAAAAATATGTCAAGGAGAGCAGTAGATGAAAGACAGAAGTGAATGCATCAGGTAGTCTGAATATATACTCCTGGCTTGCAAATGGGTTAACTCTTTTTGTACCAATTTTGGTAAATGGCCCATATCTCTGTCCTCCAATATTAATTTCTCTCATGAATAGTAGATATTTTTTTTGCACCTCTTGGTTATCTCTTCCCCCATCATAAACACAAGACAAATCAGGTTATCAGTGATATTTTGTGTTGGGTTCAGAAATTCAGTCTCCAGGGGATGGGGCTGATGTGTAATAGGGCTTTGGACTCTACTTCTGAGGAGTCTTGAGCTGAGTCTTTGGGCACGTGTTTCTCTGAACTCACTGACTTTCAGAGCAGAGGGGACACTGGGGAGAGAGGTTCCACAGTCCAAGCTGTTGAAATCTGTGGGCTTTGCATCGTTCTCTTGGCTAAGTGCCCCTTTGAGCCCTCGCCAGGCTTCTACAGCAGTACGCAAACAGTTTAGCTGTGAGTCCGAAGACCCATGTAGCAGATATTAATGCTGTTACTCTTTTGGACCCCCAGATCACCTTCAAAATTACTTTATATTCCAACTTTCCCTATTAGTTGAAGCTTAATTCTCTCCTGGTTGTACCCCTGCAGGAAAAGCAGGTGGCAACGTCTTAATGACTTTGCTGCAGTTGGAAAAATAATGAAATGCTTTTATGAAGTTTTTCTAAACCTCACTAATAAAACAGAAGTTATACTTGTGTTAAGTAAACATCCTTCAGAGCCCAGGATCCAATAAACTTGATCTTGTAGTGGCATCCTCTAGTTTTAATTTCTCTACCACATTAAGATCTTATTTTCTTTAAGCAGGTTTAACACAGAAATCATCATATTTTCAATCCTCTGCTTCTTACAACAAGTAAAGAGGGGCTGTCACCCCAAAGTCCAGTCCTGCCTCCTTTACATATGAAGAATGAAACAAGAATATAGGAAAATACCTCAGTAAGTCTCTATGTTCATAACTAATAAATTGAGCGAGATGGGACTCTTCACACTTTGACCATCCCAGAATAGCAGCCCTGCTTTCTCCTCGGGCAACTCGAGTAACTCTGCTCATCTTCTTTGCTCAGGCAACATTTATGTCTGGCTTATGTAATTAATAGGTGCATCGCTCATTTTCTTTAGAAATCACAGGGAAGTTGCTTTTCCTGGAGAAGCAGGAGAAAACAGGTTTGACTGGATTTCTAAAAGAAGCTCAAGAGACTTGGATTGGCAGGAGGTAACAGAAATGCAGAGTGTTCAGGATTCTGTGGTTCTGTGTTGCACAATCTTGGCTGTGCAGGGTTACCTTTGAAATGACAGAATCAGAGAATGGTTGAGGTTGGAAGGGACCTCTGGAGGTCATCTGGTTGAACGCCTCTGCTCAAGCAGAACCACCTAGAGCTGGTTGCCCAGGACCACGTCCAGATGGCTTCTGAATGTCTCCAAGGATGGAGACTCTGCGACCTCCCTGGGCAGCCTCTGCCAGTGCTTGGTCACCCGCAGAGTGAAAAAGCATTTCCTGATGTTCAGACGACCCTCTTGTATTTCAGTTTGTGCCAATTGTTTTAAAGTTTGCATGAAACTATCACTAAAGCTAAAAACCTTGTGTTCTTGGCAAAGATGGGTTGCCTGTTTGGTGTGATGGACTCTGCTTAGCCCATTGCTTTATTGGAGTCTTGGTTTAATTTGGGTAGGGACCATTTCTATCTCCTCATAATCCTCTTGAAGTCTTTTTTAATGTGAAATGTTGCTTTATTGTAGTTCTGTGATTTGTTCTTTGAGAAGATCTGAAACATGTAAGGTAAAGCACACGTTTTGCTTTCATCTCGTAAGATGTGAGTTTTGTACTGCTTGATACCATCAAAATTAATATTCTCATTAGGCAAAAGCTACCCTTTTCAATGCTGATACGCATCTTCTCCCTGTATTCCCTCAACTTTAAGGTTACTGTTGTGGATCAGAGCAGAAGCCAAAGTCCTGCCAGTGGCTGTTATTTGGGACAGGGTATCAGAGAAGAGTAGATGTAGAGGGTGTCTCTTGTTGGCACAGGATTGTACCTTCCTGAGGGTCTGTGGTTCAAGCATCTTTTCAATCAAGGGCAATAACCCCTCAGCTTGGACATTAGTGTTATGCCTCAGTTTCTTGCTCGTGGAGAAGATGTGAGAGGGCAGAAGGGCAGAGTACAGAGGCAGAGAGGGAATACTGTTCCTCTTAACTGGTTTCTTCTTGAAAGTACGCTCTTTGCTCTACATGTGAAGCCACAGAGCCCGTCAGAAGAGTGTATCGGATACTAACAAAAGACAGAATTAATGGCTTCATCAAAGAAGAAGTGACCATGCGAGATGATTGAGCTGATATCAGCTGGATTTTTTCCATCTTTATTTTTATAAGATCCTCTCCTAACCAATCAAACTCAATCCTGTTATCACCTCTGTAGAGTTTTGCATAACTGGTAAATATCTTTATATAAGGATCATCCTTAATTTAAGAATCACCCATTAAAAAGTAACCCTGCAGGAACCAAATGAGGTTCATGGATAACTAATTAACTTATTTGGTGCATTGACATTGCCTATCTATGGTTTTCGTTGCCCGGTGTATACTTTTTCCTGAAATCTGTGGTGGGTGCTGGTGCTGGGTGGCATTTTGGTTCATGAGCACAAGCACAGCAGCTCCCATTGTGTTTCCTGCAAGGCTTCATCCCACCCGTACGAGAGCACATGGGACAGCAAACCCTGAGGACGTCCTCCTACCTTCTCCCTCCACTCACTTCTCAGGGAAAACCATGATGAGACCTCTCTTTCCCCAGGTTCTGGGTGGAAACCACCAGAACAAAGGAAAAAAAGAGGAGGAGGAGGTAGGCTAGGAATGCTGGGTTCCCATCAGAAAAAGGGAACAACCCTTCTTTCAGAGGGTCCCTCTCCTTCTCTTGTCTCTAGGGCTGTGTCCCTTCCATGGGCTGGTTCAACAAACAACACAGGCATCGAGCCTCTCCCTCAGCCTGGCTAGGCCACCTCTGCCCTACCGGGGGGTGCAATCAGCTGGCCAGAGCTGGTCCAAGGGCCAGGAGCCCGGAGCAGGGAGGTCAGGAAAAGGGCCTTCCCCTTGCTTGCCAGGAAATGGGCTGCTCCCTGTTCTTGTCAGGTCTGGTGGAGACCTTGCTGTGATTTGGCAGGGAATCAAATACAGCTGTGGGGTCAATGGAAATCAGTGGAAGCCCACAATGGGAAGCAGTGACCTGGGATGAGCTTGGCTCATGGTTGCACAGGAGATAGCTCTGTGCCAGCAGGCTTAGTGCCAGCTTTACAGAATCACAGAATGATATGGGGTTGGAAGGGACCTCTAGAGATCATCTAGTCCAACCCCCTGGCCAAAGAAGGGCCACCTGGAGCAGGTTGGATGGGAACCAAGTGGGTTTGGAATGTCTCCAGAGATGGAGACTCCACACCCTCTCTGGGCAGCCTGTTCCAGGACTCTGTCCCTCTCAAAGGAAAGAAGTTCCTCCTCATGTTTAGGTGGAACTTCCTTTGTTCAACTTTGTGATGTTCCTCCGGGGCCTCCGCAGTGGCAGACCATGCATTACCAGCCCCCCTACAGGCACCAGAGGCTGGGTATCACCTCAGCCTAATCCACCAAAGCCAAGATGATGCGGCTTCACTCAGCCTGGTTCAAAATTGTGTGGCCAGTGGTGCCACAGATATGGCGTTAATGATTGATGACATGAGCTTGGTCTCACTGTTTAAGTGTTCTCCCGTACCTCTGTCATTTCCTCACGTCCCTCCTGGTTGGTCAAGTACAGAGGTGAATGCAAAACAAACAGCAAATAAAGCACGTGGGAAATTAAAATGTCATCACTCTGAATAGTGGGATCCCTGTTTGCCTTTAGACTTGATGGGAAGCGGCGCAAAGGAAAGGAGGAGGCAAGGAAAAAGCTCTTGGCAAATGTCACTTTGGGGGGGAACAAGGGGATTCTTTGTTTCTTATATCTGTGTTTTATCCAAGTACGATGACACCAAGATCATTTGCAGTAACGTGATTTTTCTCATCTTAATTAGAGCTGTCTCCAGACTGCCCTACCACAGCAGGGCTCTATTTCACTTGGATAATTTCCCTTCCAGTATCTGGTCTGTCTCTACATTTATTTAAATCTCAGGTTTTCGTAGTGCAGCTCGGGATGGTCTGTCTCCCTTTAAATGCCATTGACGTGAGCGGGGAGGTTAAGAAAATATTTACTTAAGGGTAGGCAAAGTTCCCTTACCTGCCATCATTTTCCAGTCTGAGGGAGGGGAAAAGCCCCTCCAGGTTTGACACCTCTGTGTGTTGAGCAGGGCTGTTAGAAAGTGTGCCGATGAGTAGATGCATGGTAATGATGAAAAGGAGCGCATTTGGAATTCAACGTAGATGGCAGAAAATGCAGGGTGTCAGAGAAGCCATATATTAAAGGGAATTTGAATTGGAAACTGAATCCCAACCTGCCACCGGGGGCATTTTGATCATTTTGATTTATTAAACTTTTATAACAGAATTCAGATGAAGCTGAATTAAAACGCTTAGTCTTGGGTGGTTTATGGTACACAAGTCATCATGCTGGTGAAGACTTGCCGTGATCAATGTAGAGTTAATCTAAGTTCCTTTTGGAATGCAGGTGCACCTGTGTGCTTTAGTATGTATTTAAAAATCTAATAGTGTTCTAATACTGAATCACTTAACAAAAATACAAAGTGAAGCCACCCCTGACATTAATTTTCAGCCGCGTTTGAGTGAAGCTTGCTATTAAATTGTAGATGAACCGCAGGGACAGAAAGTGCATATGTATTCCTATACCGGTTTTATATATTGATAAATATACATGTGTGATAAAATATGGAAATACAGCAGTATTTCTGAGGAAATGGGTCATATTCCTAAAGGCTTGCATTGTAGCCCCGTCCTGACCATCTCCCGGCTTCGGCAGCTGCACATAGTCTTAGGGAGCACCGTCTCGGCAATAAAAAGAAATCAATTACTACTAGAGCGGCACGGCAGGTTAAAGGCATTAGAGGCTGGGGCTGAGTTTTGCAGCAGGGAGGGGATACTTCCTCGCAGACGGGGACTGATGCGAAAGATGGATGAGACAGAGTTCAAGGAGCAGTAATGTGAGGGTCCGGCGCTATCATCCCGAGCTGTCTTGGGGACGTGATGGATGGCTTGGTGGCAAGAAGGAATAATACTGGATGATGAGAGATTCGGCTCCGGATCTCGAGCCCACCGCGTGCTGTCTACCTGGTGGTGTTCTAGTGGCATAATGACTCCTGATGGGTTATGAAGAGCTAAATTACTGTACTTAAGCGACTAAACTGGTATGTTGAATTTAGTAACCCAGATTTTTTGGCAGCTGCTAGACAAGCAAGTAGCATATCAAACGCTCCTGCACATTGTAAATTTAATTACCTCATATTTATGCATAGTACTTGTTGACAGGATCTTGTAAGCTATGCTAATATGGTAGGTAATTTGTTACCTCCAGAAATCGCTTTCCATGTGCCTTCTGATCATTATCATGAAACATGATAAATGATCTAGCCCATGAGGTGTAAATGAAAATGAAATGGATAATTGGATTCTATGTCTAAATTGTGGCTGGAATAGTTGTTGCAATTATAATGGAATTTATCTCATAAAAATATGCTTTGCAGTGTACTAGTGACCTTTAATCATCTTGGTTGGAGAGTTATTTGAGGGTAATTTTAAAGAGATTACAAAAAGTTTACTTAGAATAGTTTGGATAGAAGTTTGTTTTTTTTTTCTTTCCTAAAGAGTTTTAAATGTTTGTCTGTTTAATAATTCATATTGCAGGATTATCCTGCAGTGTTAACTGCTGGAAGATAGAATATTTGCAGAATGATATAGAAAATGATGAGAAACATATCTGTCTCTGTTGAAGACAAGGGAAGCTGAGCTCGGTGCAGAGAGGAAGATTTCTTCCTGCTGAGATGCGGTGTTGAATTTGGATGTGCAGGTTTGCTCCAGAGCTTGTCACTGAGACCAAAATGAAACTGCAAACAGGCGTGTCTGGGAGAGGATTTAAGGGTGACAGTGTTGTGTTTGGACTGAAGTTTGAATTTTCAGCTCTCTTTGTGTGATTTCATATTTTTTTTTAACTGCTTTGCATCCAGGACCTCACCTGTACCATTTCATCTAGTTCTTCTGTGACCCTTTTTCTTAGCCATTTTAATTTTTAAAACTTGTAGCGTATCTTGTACTGCCAAGCACTTTGAGTTTACTGTCCCAGTTGATGTCTACACATGGGAATAAGTGCAATTTTTCACTTTCTGGCTTCTTTACTAGTAAAGGAAAGATAAGATTTCCACTCATGAGCTTGTGGACTAACCAGAGACAAACCTCAGTGAGCGGGGTTACAAAAAAGTGGGAGTACCTTCTTAGGGATCAAAAATTGCCTGGAATTTACCCATACCAAAAACCTTACAGCCCAGTAAAAATGGTTAGTAGGGATGGTAGAGAAAACTCACACAACAGTCAATTTTCGTGCATTACCTCTACCCTCTAAGAAAGGAGGATTTAAGTATAAAATATGTTCTTAACCAATGTCATTTGAAAGGCTTAGTGTGGTTCAAGGCTTGGTGTTGGTTCAAGGCTTATAAAGTAGGGTTGACATTCGATGAGGAGTTCTAGTATTATTATGAACGATAGTCCCGCCATTGTGTGAATTACTTTATTTGAATAAATAAATAACAAAAATACTTTGCGCAATTTAGAGTTTTTGTTTAGATTTTCTGGCAAGTAAATGGATTATTAATTAACTGAATTTAAGCTTAATTTGTAATTGCCAAGCATCTTATAATGGAGTGTTTTATTCAAATTTTTGAGAATTTCTATTAGCTTTTTGCTCCTTGTGTCTGTTTTGTGGTAGATCCTATAAGCCATGTGAAACTCTGCCTGTTTGTGGACACAAGGAAGAATACTCCAAAGTGTCAATGCCATCCATGGTTATTGTGAAGCTGTCTGTAGACCAGCTTGCTCATTTCCTCATAAAATCAAGATTAGTGTAGTCTAATGATTATCTGACCTTTTTCACTGTCTAATAAGGATTAAATCTAAAAAAAAAAGGGAAAAATCTTTGGGGTTTCTTTTGTGGTTTTTTTTTTTAACCTGAAGTTGCAGTTCACAGTTTATGTGAAAACCTCGGTTTTATTCTTACATTGATGTTCTCATGGTAACATAAGTTGTGTTTTTTAACAACTGGAGATGTAGAGGCTACTGCTTTTGAAGGGAGATAGAAGTAAACCAAATGCTTTTCTTTGGCTTAAAAATTGAGATCGTAGTCTCATGATTTTTAATGCTTGCTTTGAACTTCACTCTGACTTTGAAATGTGTTGACAGCAGTTGGAAATGTCTTGACTAATGATTTATTCTTTGAATTTCCACTTCTCTTGGACTGGATGACTTGCATGTCCTTGCATGTATAAAGCACTGATTCACGTTGGCAGCTGGATACTTCCAGGGTACAGTTGTAAGGTGGGGTTTTGGGTTTGGTTTTTTATAATATGTGAGGTTATGGCACAGTTCTTCCTTTAGAATTATGCAGCACTGCACTTGGTCACCTTGGAGCACTGAAGAGATCTCTTGTGTTCCTGTGGCTGACGGCTTGGGTCATCTTAGAATATATAGAGTTTTCCTCTTGAAAGCCAGGCAGAAACATCCTCTAGTATTTCTGTGTCATTTTGCCCCTTTTGGTCTGGCCTGCCCCTGCCCCGGGGATGGTATGGGGAGAAGGAAAGCAGCATCTCTGTAGATCACCCTCCCAGGCCCTTAAACCAGCTTCTGGTCTCTGTGGTACCTGAAGACAAAAGCGTGAGGGAAGCCAGCAGAATTTTTCCAGGTATAATGACTGAAGCAACAGCTCCTGCTCAGCTCTTGAACAAGATTAAAGCAGTTTGCATTCTGGTAGCAGATAAACCAGGGTCCTGGTCTGTGATGTTTTTATCCATTTTGCTTTTTCTTGGGTGAAACATGGCATATGTTCCAAGAAACTGGTAAAGTATGGCGAAAAAATCCTGCTGCAAACTTGCTTCCAGTACTTCTGCAAAGATACTTTTCTTCCCATTGTTCCAGGAGCAGCTTTAGTCTCGTATTTGAAGCAAGGGACTCAGGCCTTATTCTCATGATGGCTTTGTCAGTTCATTGACTCCCGTGTGTCATCCTCCCAAACCACACCGTTGGGCCTACGCTCCCACCCCAGAAAGTATAGCTTTTCCACCCCAGAAATCAGCTTTGCTACTCATTTTTGGTTGGCATCACGTTAATGCAGCATCAGGAGTAGGCACCTCTCTGGTTCTGCAGAGGGGGGGACTCGTGTCCCCAGTTTCTTCTTGACTCCTCACGTTGGCTGCCCTTCAGGGAGTTAACGAAGTGATGTGACACATGCTCACAGGTCACTGTTAATACCCTTTTTCTGCTGGCTCTCACAAGTATGGCAGGATGCAATCCTCTTCTGCCACTCCTTTCTCCCTGTATTTTGAAAAACTGGACCAATAGACCCTTGTTGGACCCCCAGAATGACATCAATTCAATTTAACTGCCATCTTCTGTGCCCTACTTCCTGGTTGCTACTTTTATCCGGGGCAAAGAGAAAATGCCATCAGGTTGAACACGCCAATAAATGACAATGAGGTAATTGAAAGGTGATTAAAAAGTCTATTTTACTAGAAAGAGTAACTCCTTTTCAGAAAGGTTTTGTAAAAGCAATATAATTGGATGCTTCCAGGAGGAGACTGGACTGTGCCAACTTTCTGGCTGGCTGCAGACATGTCTATGATATATCTCGAGATTAGGCTTACACACTTCTCTTCTTTCCCAAGATTTGTCCTTGTTTTACATGAGAACCTGCCTCCACCTTTTCATCCTTTCTTTTTACTGCATAAGTTCTTTAACTTCGGTGATTTCTTAATGCCGGCTCAGGAATCTGGTTGACCTTCCTCTTGCCCTTTCCATGCAACATGGTTGCCTAAAGAAATATTTCATGAGTTTTATTTTTCCTGGGAACGCCTCCAATACTTGACCTCTAAGTATGTGGACTTTGCAGCAGAAAGAATTGTGCCCCAGTGACACTTTGCCCCCCGCTCCCCCACGCAAATTACCTTCGTTATCAGCGGCATTTTCACAATTAGAACCAGAGTGATCCTCCTGTTTTACTTCCAGTTGTTCCAGGAGCAGCTTCAGTCTATTCTTTGACTGATGTGGAAGCTGAAAGCATTGATTGAGAGAGCACAGGTTGGCTCTTTATTCGGGCCAAGCCAAGTGGCTGTTTCAAGGAGTTCACCAAGCGGCTCTCTGGAGTTGAGTGATTTAATTAATGTTTTGTTGTGACCAAATTTTGTTGCCCTTTATGTAAAAGCAAAACAAACCCCCAAATAGGGATTGAATGGTATGTCAGTGCTTCCAGGCTGGGAAAAAGGATTTGTTAAAAATCAGTAAAGAAAGGAGGAGAATGTTCTTGCTGTGAAGCTAGACGTTTTGTACAGCTGCTGCTGCTGACATGAAAAAGGGGACACATGGACACACACACACACACACACACAAACAAGTGGTGCCAAATAGTACGTGGGGTGTGCAAACTGTCACCTTATTAAGGGGACTGTCCCCTAAGACATTTGCACCATTAGGACTTCTGATAATTAAGACGAACTATATTTCAGGGAGAAAACAGCCTTCTGGCCAGCTGACTAAGCAGATGCCAAGTGGAAGCAAATGAAACCAAGTTGAGCTCTCAGGCAATTAACAGAAATTAATGGAGCAGGTACCTACAGCCCGTTTCCTGCGGGTGTCAGTTCGATGTCCTTGTGCTTCCAGCTCTGCTGACTTTCAGGGCTCTGGCACCTGAGGTCTCCTTGGTGGAATTTGCTGGGGTTTACCACCTGCTTAGCAGAGCTCACGGGATTCGAAATTTCCCAGGATTCTGGAATTTTAGGTGACTGGGAGGGAATCTTGAAGTGGTCCTTTGATGGCAAGAATCCCATTGCGACTCGCAGCACTGGGGTACAGGGAGACCTTCCAGAGGGACTTGCACTCCCTAAAGAGCTGAAGCCAAAGTCACTGGTTGGTTTGGTTTCAACCTGATTTCTGAAAAATATATCCCCATACTGCCACAATTAATGAAGCTTCCTAATCTATCAAGGAATTTTTTTGCATATTCTGATTTTTGACAGATTCTGTGCCTCATGACCAGGTTCATACACTGTTTATTTATTTGTTTGTTTGTTGGACACTTCCTGAAATATATATGTAGTTCTGGGCGAGGGCTGTCTGTGTCCATCAGTGTCTGGTGTTACAGCTGATGCACCAAAAGGCCTGGTCCTACTTCTCTTTTCCCGCTCCCAGCAATGTGCTATTCCTACTTCTTTTCCACCAGGACCGTCCTGGTTCCTCTCTGCAGTGAGCTGACTGGGGACCTGAAGTAGCAAAAACCAGACAATATAGAAAGAAGGGGGTATTTTTTCTGTCAGCAGAGTTTTCTAATAGCAGAACCACTGGTCTGGAAAAGATGGAGAGACCAGGGAAGAGGTGGGAGTTCACTGCCCACGACGACGTGGTCATTTTAGGTTGGCTTGGCTTTAATATGAAACTGCATCCTCAGGCTGCTTTTGGGAGTGGATTACACTACCCTGCAAAAATCTGTGTGCCTCCAGGGAAATGTGGTGGGGAATGGTTCCCGAGATAAACACCCCTGTCATTGGTTTGCTTTTTTTCCTGCAGCAGTTTCCTTGCATGAATGTGCCCTTGGAGGAACTGATAGAACAGAAGGGGGCTGACAGGAGATACTGGTGTGTTCCCTCAAGCCCACGTTATCTTGTCATAGTAGAGGAGATAACCAGGTACCAGAATGATGGGCCTTAACGTAATAGCTCTGAATATAAAAACCTGCAGTAAACCTCATGTTTGCATCATTAAGAAAAAGAGCAGTTGGACTTGGCGTGGAAGAAGAAGGAATCTACCAAAAAACCCCAAGTAAATAAAAAGAAACAGAAAGGTTAAAGAAAGTAACTAAAATGCCTCTCTTAAACTGAATGTCCAGTTCCATTCAAGTTCAGAATGCTAGTCAGGACATTGAAATATATAAATACAATAGCACTTGGAGTGGTTTTGACACACTATTCTGATGAAGTAAGCAAGTGTGATTTGTATAGATATAATTAAAGTGTGGAAAAGCAAACGTATCTGTGTAGTCAATCCACCAGTAGTAGTCACTGAGCAATCAGATGGGCAGCCATGCACTCATCACTGCACTGCTATAAAGTGTATTTGAAATTTTCAGCCATAATAAAACCTTAAAAAGAAAAAAGTGGGGAAAAAATGCACTCTCTTCAAATGATTTTTTGAATCTAAATTAAAAATACACTTCTGCTTAAGAAGAAGTGGTTTGTTGCAACATTCAAGTTGCTCAAAGAGACATTTAAAAGGAGGGGGGCAACGGAGAGCACTGTTAAGGTGTTCATAATTCAGAGAAGAGGAGAGAAGGCAATACAAGGGCTAAAGCAGAAAACTGAAGAGCAAAGGATTGTGAACCTGGATGAGGAAAGTGCCGCTAAAGACACTTAGGTGGAATCACAGATGGGTTGGGGATTTTTTATAGCCAGTTAATATATGGTGTAAATAACATGGGTCATGAACAAAAACACTTTATTACATAACTTGAGAAAAATTAGACAGCATATCAAAAGGAAAATATCTAGGTCGCTTTAGTGTTTTCAAAGGGTGCTTTGAGCTTCAACAACATTACTGGCCCCCTTCCATTACCCATTTTTTCTTTCATGTGTTGCAGAGAAAGAAATGATAAATAATTCAGGCCAAGGAGAGTATATAAACACCACAGGGTTAGAATACTTACCAGTGGGGGAACTGTTTATACTGACTGAAACAAAAGCAGGCAACAGGGCAAAACGTTTTGCCTTGGCAGGAGAGTGTGTAGACAAGTGGTAATTTTATCTTCTTTTGAGGTATTTAGCAATTGTAAGCCCCAGTAGTACCCATGGATTGCGCTTCAGTGAGAGGAAGAGTTGAAGGAGTTCAAATGTACTATTTTACTCCCTGACTTTGTTTACCTTCACTGTTTATTTTGCCCCACACGTTAAAGGGACGATGGGATGGGAGAAAGTTTTTCATAAGATTATGGACGTGGGGTGACTTAGTGCAGGTACAACATAATTGTGCTCTTACTGCGTCAGTATTAACCCCTGTGTTAACCGTTCAGGGGTGTAAATCAATAGAAAATGAATCTCTTTTTTTCGGTTCATTAGCTTATACTGCTTTAGCTCTGCACAGCAGGTTTTGTTTTAAAACCAGCAGCTTTCCATTCAAGCATCAGAAAAAAACTTGATGGTTTATAATAAAAGGGGAAGGAAACGTGGCCATACAGCCATGCACCATCCACACCCTGAAAGAAGAGGCGATTTGAAGCATCTATGGTTTTATACGGAGGGCACTCAGGTAGAATGGACTGAAGCCTGTGTTTGTCTCTTTGTCCAACTTCCAATCAGTAACTTGACCACTGCTGGTGTTTTTTCCTCTGAAGAACATGATAGCAACTTAAGAAAATACTGCCGCTGGGCCAAAAATCTTAGTTTAGTATCCAAGCTAAGGGGAAGGTGTAGGAATGGGAGCCGCACACAGTGGTACCCTCCCCTTATACATCATCGTGGCATTTAGCAATCTACAGTGTAAGATTTATTAAGCCAGAGACTACATCAACATATTTGTAATATCTTTGATGAACCTTCTATGAATTTGTCAAATCATTTTTGAACTTGTGTTTTTGCCCATCAGCCTGTAGCAATGACTTCCCACAGTTAACTCAAGTTAGAGAAGAAAGTACGTCCCTCTGAAGCCATGGGCTGCTCATTTTGTAAAATTGTTATGCACCATTGTTTTTCACTGAAAGAAATAGGAGAAGTTACTCCATATTAATCTTTTTCATGCCACTTGTCCTTTCATAAACATCTAGCATGTATTCCTTCAATCACCACCCTTTCATGCTGAGTAATCCAGACTTACTTAATATCTCCCCATTTAGATGTTGTCCCAGGCCTGTGATAACTTCTCTTTGGCCTTTTCTGGGTCTTGTCTTCCAACCCACCAGGCAGGAGATGGGAAGACCAGATCTATATCTTTTATTTTAGATAAGACGACATGATGAGTTTACAGAGTAGCACAAGATATTATCTTTCTATTGTTCCTAATAATCACTGATATCTTATCTGGCTTTTTGCCTGAATTGAGGTGATATGGTCATGAAATTCCCCATGGAGATATTATTCCTGTCTGATTGTACTGATACAGGGTCCACAAGGGATTCCCTCCCTCATATGCACTGCTTTGTAGTTATCAGCTTTGACTTTATTTGCCATTTTATTTCTTAATTCTTTAATATCTTAAGGAAAATGAGATAAGCTCAATGCATCTATTCGCATAATACTACCACCGCAGATAAAAATATCACTGCACTAGCTGGAGCCACAACTAAAAAACAGGTTTTCTTCCTGACCTTCTAGGCAGACATATCACTTAGTGAATGTGTTGCACAAAATGGTTTCACTTCAAAAGGAGGGAGGTAGAGAATCCCTGAACCTGTAGGTTAAGGTGCTGTGCTGGGCAATGGGAAGTCTCGGCGCAAGTTCTCGCCCCAGGTCAGTCAGGAGGAACGGGAATGTCCTTGTGCTGAGAGATTGAATAAGCCACTTCTCTAAGGTACATTCTGGTACATCTAAGGTACATCTAAGGTACATCCTGAACTATGCTTCGAATGCCCCAGTTTATTATCCAGTGCCCCACGTGCAACTGGGCTGAAAAGTCAAAACGTCATTTTGGAAATGCTAATACCAATGTTTGGGGTTTTTTTTTATTGAAGCTCTTTGCAGAATTTGGATGAATGATTCCATTGTTTTTTCTTAACCCTCTCAACTTTTATTGAGTGTTTTGCTCCACGTGACCCTCGCCTTCACCTCCCTCACAAAAAAACCAACCTCAGCCTTTCTAGCCCCTTTCATTCCCAAGCAGAAGGAAGAATTTTTTTTATGTGGAGTTATTCTATTTTTAATTTCTAAGCCTCTGCACTTAGGAAAATATAAAATACGCGTGGGGGAGATTGGTTTGTGGTACCTTTTTATTCTTGGGTGTAACCAAAGTTGACTATAAAAGAGGTTTCCTTCACTTGTGTGGCCTTGGGAAAGGGATTGTTTGAGGACTGGAGAAAAAGCCAGAACTTTGTGCTCAGGGTCACCGAGCCCCTGAATTTTTGCTGGCTGGGGGTACAAGGAGAAGGATTTGCACCCTGAGAAAATGCCTCAGGAGTCAGGAAAAGGCACTGCCAGCGTGTGGGTGGGGAGGGCTTAGGGATGCACGTCTGGCTGGTCTCTGCCTTCTCAGTTTAACTTCTTAAAGTAAAAGTGAAGTGAATTTTGGAAGGAAAAGCTATTTTAAATAAAAAGGAGAAGGTTTAGGGATTTATTGTTTTTTAAACATTAAGATACCTTAATATATTGATTAGGTCCCTTCCAACCCCGTATCATTCTGTGATTCTGTGCTTGTGGCTTATTATGCTTAGAAAAAAGTTATATGCACCAATTGTGAATGGTTGTGTAAACCCAGCTTGCCTTTCTCTTTCCAGGGTGGGGAGGAGGGTGAATAACAGGCCGAGGTTTTCTTGAAAGCAGGCAAGAGAATTATTTGGATCCAGAGGTAGAAGCCTAAATAGAGATCAGTGGGGGAGGTTCACCAGTCCCTTGACTGAGTTGACAGAACTGTTTTTTTTTTTCCTGAAACCACATTTATCAGAAGGGTAGAAAGTCCCATGAGAGAGGTTTCCTGGTGCTCCCAGTTATTAAAAAGCAAACAAACAAATTTCTTCAAAGAACACTCACCTATCAAAAGTTTGAGGCAGGACTTCGGGATGTGGCAGGAAGAGTCGTGATTTCCTTGTCTTCATGAAAAGCTGTATTTAAAATTCCTGAAAAAGCGCTACTAACTTTGTGGACTGGGGCCAACACATCTTGCTGATAAACAATTTCTTCCCCATGGTTACATGCTTTTGTTACCATACTTGTGTGAAATGTAAGGGGCTTCTTTGCCCTTCTATTCCTATTTGTTTATCTGGTAATGCAATGACATCTGATTTAGTTTTGTCTCCAAGTACTTTGTAGTATATCGCAGCTGTTTTCAACACACAGGACCAGCAAACAGAGTCTTAGACAGAATGCCCAATATGTACAAGTAATCTGAGTTTAATAAGGAAAAGAGTTTACTTTGTAATCTTTGAAGGTAGCAATCTCCATAATGGTGTATATTATTATAAACTATATTATTAGCAGTGGATCTTGTATTTGGAGAGGAAAGCCGTGCTGTCCAGTTTCTGCCCTAGTAATTTCTTCTCTCCTTATTATTTCTGCAGCGTTGTTGATTTTGTTTGCCTTGCTTATGTGAATACACAAGGCTGGTTACTGAACTCTCAATATCCTAGCTCAGCCTCATGAGATGTTATTAGCATTATATTCAAGGACTAAAACATGCAGTAGTAGAATAAGAAATTGTACGTTCTCAGGTTTGCTTATCAATAAATTAATACGATAGCTTAGAGTGGTTAAAATAAGGTAGCAAGAAAAATTAACTTTTAATTTGGCTGTTATAGAAGCATGTTTTATTTCAGATATTAAAGCTGTGATGAGGTGGGAATCACCTCAATTGCTTGAATTATGGTAGCATATAAAAATTATCATTTATCTTGCCCCATATTTGATATCCCTGACTACAGTTTAACCATTAAATATCAAAATTCCTGAATTTAACTAGAGATAGATTAATAGAATATAGGAGCACAAAGGCCAATCACAACGGTTCAAACCAAAGATCCAACTAAATCAGAGTTCTTCCTCAAGCAGTGGCCAGAGGAGGACTTCTCGGGACGAGAAAGAGCTTAATAAGCTGAATGACATTTCCCCTGGTACCCTCTCAGCATCTGATTGAGCAGTGGTGCTGAGCCTGGTGGTTGCCTAATTAGTAAGGGGTAACCTTAATTTGCCCACAGCCCCATTTGGCAATCAGACTGCTATCTTTTTCAGCATGAAGACCCCTCCTTCCTTCTTTATTTTTAAGCCTGCCTTTAAGCTTCACTTGATGACCTATATTTGCTGCGTCAGAAAAGGTGAAGATTAATTGAATCCTAACATCTCTCTGGCGTGTGATGTTTGTAGAGCTCTGTCACCATATTACCCCTAGATGACCCCTTCCAGCGTGAAGATCCCTCCCCTACTCAGTTGTTTCTCATATCAGGGGTCCTCAATGGTGCTTTTTACTGAAACCTCGTCAGAAACAGATGGATTCCTTGACATAAAGAGCTGGATGTGGAGGGTTGTTCAGGGTGGGACTCTTGAGGTGACGTGCACAGTATTTGACATTGGTGCTGTCCTGTCCTCCCACCCAATGAGTCCATTTTTGTTCTGGTTTGTTTTCCTAGAAAGCTCTTCCAGGCTTCTCATCACAGTCCATTTGGCAACGATAAGGTGTGCAGCAGCTGTGTCACCTGCTCCCCTCAGTCCGTAGGTATTTCTTAGTATCTCTCTAGGTGCTGGGCAAAGACATTGGTTCCTTTTGGCTACCATACCCTTTCTGAAAGTGGCTTTCGTGAAGGTTTCTTTTCAGCACCTCTCAGTCCTTGCCCTCCCTTCTCCTCTCTCTTAAGCACCTGGACTTGTGCTTCTCCTTCTGTGCTGACACTGGCTCTTGTCTGAAGCCACTGGGAGCTGCCTCAGGGACCCAGGGAAGCAGGAAACCTCCATTTACACCTCACCCAAGACCAGTTTTAAACCTAAACTGTTTTGGATGTAGAGTAGGTGAGTCAAGAGACACTGATGATGGGAGTGGAGGAGCAGAGTTGCCATTTCAGGTAGGCTTTAGATGATTTGTAACTCACATCTGTGATGGTAAAACTGTGCTGGAAAAATTAAACCAAGTGGGTTTCCATTTTGGTTCCCGTTGGTTCATTGCACAGATGGAGGGAAGTGTCTCAGGGCCTCCTAAAATTAGGTCCCTTCTCTGTTGTTCCAGTGGGCTGCCTTTTGGCTTTTTTGGCAAGAAGTATTTGGGCGTAATAAGAAATGTGAAGGCATTGCTGGTGGGAACATCTAAATGTGTCTTGGAAAAGGTTATGAATAGAAATAGAGGGATTTGAGCAAGGAAACAGCCCCTCCAAAATAAGTTTTCTCAGAAGTGATGGATTCTGTCATTTTTTCCCATAGACTTGGATAGTCTGAGCACACACAAAATCTCCAGATAATCATTAATGTGTTACCCATATAATAAATTGGTTCCATTTTTCCTTCAATGATGGTATAGAAGTGCTGACAGAAAGCTTTTAACTTCAGTGAAATGGGATACCTGAGGAAGAACTTTGGAGAAGGGAGGCATTATTTATCCTGTTCTAGGGGCATTGCTGGATGCTCTGCAGCTCTGAAGGGGAAGGTTTTAGGTTCATCTCTGCCCCCTGCCCATAGGTAAGGGTCTTGCCTCAATAATCTGGCATGTGAGCTGCTGTCCTTCCTTCTTCCACCTCTCTGCATCAAGGTCCATGGTTTGGGTTAATGCTAACAAAGTGCGTAGCTTCCTGTATTTGATGGATCAAATAAGCAGAATTTACTATTAAATAAAACTATAAAAGCTTGGAAACCAAAGCCAGGGCAGCTATTCCTCTCAGCTGCGGGTACTTCATGTTTCAGTTCCCCTCTGGTACAGCCGTGCGTATGGCTCGATGAACGTAAAGAGCATAATGCAGTTTGGAATTCTCCCCAGCCATGGTACTGTCCCAGCAGCATGGGAGATGTTCTTCTCTGTCATTTAAAAGGTGTGTGGGGAAGCTGATGATAAAAATTTGGATTAGTGCTGGCCAGATATAATGTGACTTCTAAAGTGGGACATACAGGAGTCTTCTGGGATGTGCAAACACCTGACAGGAGGGTCGTAGAATCATAGAATCACCTGGGTTGGAAGGGACCTTTCAGATCATCCAGTCCAACCGTCAACCCAACGCTGACAAAAGCCACCATTAAATCATGTCCCTCAGCACCACGTCTGCCCGGCTTTTAAATACCTCCAGGGATGGGGACTCCACCACTGCCCTGGCAGCCTCTGCCAAGGCTTCATGACCCTTTCAGTGTAAAAATTTTTCCTAATATCCATCCTAAATCTTCCCTGGTGCAACTTGAGGCCATTTCCTCTTGTCCCATGGCCTGTTCCTTGGGAGAAGAGACCGACCCCCCCTGGCTACACCCTCCTTTCAGGGAGTTGGAGAGAGCGAGAAGGTCTCCCCTCAGCCTCCTTTTCTCCAGGCTGAACACCCCCAGCTCCCTCAGCCTCTCGGTCGGTGTGTGGAGCAGTGCAGGTCACGGCACAGTCGTGGCATCAGCAGAAGGAAGCTCCACCGTACCTAAGAACTACAGCTGGGCTGAGTGCAGGTAATTCCAAGTGGTTATTGATGGCCTCCTGCAGGTGGGGAGATGGCTTTCACTCAGCTCCAGGAGTGCTGGCTGGGTAGGTGGTTTTTTTTTAGCTTTCAAGTTTTGTAGAGATGTGGAGCTTGTAAGGCATAAATCTGTGATAGTTCTCTTTTTTATTTTCTTTTTTTGTGTGTGTGTCTGTCACTGAATTCTACAGAGAAGCTCTGGTTTTGTTGCAGTTGTTTGGAGTATTTGAGTTTGATTATAAATGTCACTGTAATATTTGTCCAGCAAAAAGTTTCTGTGCTCAGTTTGTCTGGGCAGTGACTGTAGCATCAACAGACACTACAACAAGGCAAAAATGTTTGCGGTAACAGATCATTGGGCCAGCTTGGGCTTGAAGTGAAAAGAAAATAAAAATCCAAGCACTTGAGAAGCAGGAAGAAAAAGAAAATTATATTCTCATTACCTAACTATGTAAAAGAAAATCCTGGAGTCCCTAAAATAGTATTTTTGTCTGTCTTCAGGCCCTCTCCTCCCATCTCTGGTTTGTCCTTTGTCGTTGACAGCGTGTGGATGTGCAGTATTGCCAAATATCCCGTTGCAAAGCCTCGTAGGGTTGAGGGTAATTCTTTCTTGGGAAGTACCAACTTTTGAAGGCGGCATTCAATTTTGTTCTTAACCTGCTGGTTCCTGACAACGAAGCAGATAAAATATTTCTTTCCGACAGTAATCTCGATGTCGAGATCTCCAGGGAATTACTGATACATGTGGATAATGAAGTCATTGTGATCGGGTCTTTGCCCGAGACATTTCTAAAGATGACTCATTTATACTGAGCGATTTTTATTTATTTAAGATTTGAATGTCTTCTCCTCACAGGCACCTCTTTTTTCTTACACATATTCATTTTTCCCGTAGGAGCGTACTGCAGAAATGGCTTTAACACAATGCAATCTTTTTGACAAAATATGTCACACTCTTCTAATTGATTCCCAGAGCAGCACAGCCTGCTGTCATTCAATAAATAGGCACGTGTTCTGCTCATAACTATAGAGGGGTGACGTGCTCCAGATTTTAGAAAGACTTTTTTTGTGTGTGTGTTTTTAGCTGGGCATGAGTTTTAACCTTGTTTATGGTTTCTGCTGACAACGTGAAAGCCGCACACCGTTCCTTTTCTTTAAAGGAAGATAATAAAATGTGAATGCAGTGGCGTTTCAAATCCAGGTGAATAAAATGCCACGGTGATGCATAGGATATGAAATCGCTATGCAGAAGTTAGCAGTTTTCACTGTGGAAATAATTCTTGTTTCAGCACTTCAGGTGGTCAGTAACTGCCGCGTCACTTAAATTAAATACATTTTAGCTGCGTGAGCTTGCAGCCTTCGTTGTACTTACCACGCAAACCTGAGATATTAGGCAGGTACTCAAGGATAAATCAGTAGTTTGAGGTGAGCTTGTGACGTAGTGTCCCCATTTGCAGCCCCCAAATTAGAGGTGATATTGCGGTGAAATATGTCTGTATCCTGCCTCAGCCAATATCCTGAGCTTGCTGCTCAATTTGCCATTTCTGTTTGCTGCGGGTTTTCCTCCAGTAGCTGATTTTCTCTGTAATAACCTGTATCTCAGTGTGTTATAGATATTTATTTTAAATGTTTGTTTAAAATAGATTCTTTCCGTTTTTCCATTCCAAGTAATAAAAGACAATGAAAATGCTCTTGCGGACTCTCTGAAGTGGTTTGGATAAATCACTCCATATGACCTGGTCACTGAGCTATGGCTTAGAATGGGTTCTTCTGTTCCAGACAACTAACTCTCATAATTAAAACATAACATTTTGTAGGTATTGTGTCTCAACCTTAGGATGGGCAACTAGTGGAAGGTACTAAATGGTTGTGATAAATTGTATTTCAAAGTCACAGAGAGAGTGCTTCTGGAGTCACAGGAATTAAGTCTGCATAAGCATCACTAAAAAGGGGGAAAAAAAAAGCTGGAGAAAAAGCTTAGTGAGAGAATACTAGATCACAAACTGTTCAGTTGCTCCATTCAGCTCCCATCACTTCTGGTTGCAGGACAGCAGCTGAGATAAGTCTGAATTAATTTTTGATTGCTTTTTAAAAAAAACCATGAAGGGAGGCTTGTGGCTATTTGGAACACTTACCTGTTAAAAACCTTTCTGTGTGATTTTCTACCTGAAAGCATTACATGGTTTAATATGTTAATGTTAGTTATTTGTTGGTGAGGTTTTTTTCTGCCTTCTCTTCAGTGTACTTTTGGAGGGAGATGTTGTTAACTTACATGAGCAGCAGGGAGCCAGTAAATGCTTCCTTCAGGTTGTCTGTAGAAGACGAAAGTGGGAGCAGCAGAAACTTTTCTATCAGAAAAAAGCACCCCACAACAACCAAACACAAAGTAGAAAAGTAAAGCACGTGTTAAAATGAGTTAAACTCGATGAGGAGAGAGAAGCTTTTGACCGTTGAGGAAAACAAATAAAAAAAAAATACAGAAGATTTGTTGCTAAACCTGTAAATGAGTGTATGAACAAATAGGGAAACCAAAGCCTAAAGAATGGCCAGGGCTTGTGAGAACTCCAAAGGGTCTGCAGCTGGTGGGGCTTTTATTGTACGGATCTGTAACCAGCATTTGGTCTGGGAGTAGAGGAGGTGATTTTCAGACTCCTCTGAGGTCTCCGTGTGTTATTTGGAGCGTCTCAGCTGTGTCCTCCTGACGCTTGGGTTTTGACTCGGGGTATCTTTGGAGGTGAGACCCAGGAGCAAGGATGGGTTTGGGTGGTGGTGACTCATGCCAAGCTGGGTGTGTGTGACCGGTACCGTCTCCCCAGTGGATGGGGCAGGAAGGTGGTCGACCTGTGTAGGACAGGAGTGTAACCTGTGGGGAAAAAGAGGTTGGGAGCTGTCTGGGAACAGAAAAAGCTGCTGTGGCAGCTGCCTCTTGCCCCAACCTTGCTGTTCTAGGTGGGCAGCCCTACAGCAATTGGGGACTTCCTTATGCACCTTCTCCTTTATTCTGGCGTTTTTCAGACAAATCACGTCTGTTGGACACAAGCGATCTATGTAGCTGGTATATGGGATGTCTGGCCCAGAAAGACCTCACATTTTCCCTTCTCCTTTCCCACAAGGTGGGCTGCCTAGGGGAGACAAATCAAATGCCACTGTACGGTTTGCAAGCAAGAATCCCATGAGCTAAGCCCGTAACAGCAGCATTTCTCTACTTATGGATGCCTGTGTAGCTGCATCTTTGAATTGCTTAATTAAGATTGTCCACGTATAACTTTTGTTTATCAGACTTCCCATGTGAATTCTTGGCCAGTGCTTAGAAGGTCTCAGAGAAATCTACATCTAGAGATGTGTTCTTAATAATGCAGAAAAATAAATTATAAGTTAGATAGAAGTTAGAAGAGTGACAGGGTTTTTTCTTTCCACTCATTTTCCCCCCCCCCCCCCCCCCATTGGAGACCTTCTCGCTCTCTCCAACTCCCTGAAAGGAGGGTGTAGCCAGGGGGGGTCGGTCTCTTCTCCCAAGGAACAGGCCATGGGACAAGAGGAAAGGGCCTCAAGTTGTACCAGGGGAGGTTCAGATTGGAGTTTAAGAAAAATTTTGACCCAGAAAGGATTATGAAGCCTTGGAATGGGCTGCCCAGGGCAGTGGTTGAGGCCCCATCCCTGGAGGTATTCAAAAGATGGGTTGACATAGAGCTTAGAGACATAGTTTAGTAAGGAAGGGGGCTTTTTGTCTGGTTTTCTTTTGTCTGTCTTTTTTTTTTTTTAATCAGAGTTAGGTTGATGGCTGGACTAGATGATCTTTCAGGTCCCTTCCAACCTAGACAGTTCTATGATTCTTTTCAGAAGTCCAAGAGAGAACTCAAAGCAAGTTAATGAACTGTCCTTGGTGTGTTGGGCAATCTCTTTGATGCATAGGCTGTTGGGTTTTTTATTTGTTGTCCCTGTGTGATAGAACAAAGCCATTAAATCCCTAAGTGCTGGCTGGAGATGGCATGTGTAGGGTGACAGGCCGAGCTGTGTGTGCTCTGTCATGCAGAGAAAGTGAGAACTTGAGATCTTGTTGGAAATTTAAAAATAAACTGTGACTCTGAGGTTCCCGGTACCTCTGCCCTTAGTCAGATCTGTCCTTTCAGCTTGGGATCCCTCTGTCCCCTGCATTAACCTGCTTTTTTAACTTGAGTAGAAGAATTTCTCATCAGGCGAGGAGTGCTTTCTGTAACGCCTGTCCTCTCACTCGCCGAAGTCCCCTGTTTGTGTTAATCCAGCTTTTGTTGGTGCTGGGGGCAGCAGGTCTTGTCAGGCTGCTGTCAGCCCAGAAGACAGCCTGGTGTCCTCTTAGGCAGGCACATGTCTAAAATAAATCTTTTTGTCTTAAAATTCTGGCCTTTTTTTTTTTTTTTTTTTTTTTTCTAGGCAGAGCAGTACCTCCTAACCATTTTGAGCAACCTGGTCTGGTGGGAGGTGTCCCTGCCCAGTGCAGGAGGTTGGCACTCAGTGATCTTTAGGGTCACTTCCAACTCTAACCATTCTATGATTCTATAATTCTATGATTTTGGAGCATTGAATGAAAGTGTTTCTAGTTCATATTAAAGATGCACCAAATGCGAAATGATTTTTTTTTTTCCTGGAAAATAAAAGGAACTCAGTATTTGTGCTGAAAGTCTCCATGGTTTGTATTTATCCTCAGACTTTTCATAGCTCATTTTGTGACTACCTTCACGGCTGCATAATTTCTTTCAGTCGTACTTCTTCAGAGCCTTACATATTGTTATCATCTTCTATTTTTTCCTCCCTAACGTATAATTTATGAGACATCCACCCTTGACTGAAAACACTCAGAGAGAATGCAGAATTTCCTGCAGTATTACCAGTTATTGTTCCTCAGTTGCTATTCTCACTGTTCAATTTGTGGCTTAATACCGTATTTGAATTTAAGCTTTCAGTCACTGCTGCTTGTTTAATTCTTTTTTTCCATTGGAGTAACCAGCTTTTAGGGTGCAGAATTTTGTTTCCCAGCAAGTACTTGACTGCCATCATTCTTTCTGCTAAATCTCATACATTTTCTCCGACTTTTAAACAAACGTTCCCAGTTCTTCAGCTTTTCCAATGTTTTGTAAGACATGTGAATCCCTAAAGCCATAGGTAATCTTCAGGCGCAGGAAGAGCACAGATTCCCTGTGTGTGAACTCCTTCCTACGGCAGAAATGGGGCTCTAACTGTCCATAGCTGGGGCTGTGGGTCAGGCACAGAACCTGAGCTGGGAACCCAGAGCACTGGCAAGAAATGTGCAGCCGCGTTTTAACAGCTTTGTTAAGAATTTGCCCTAGAAGAGGAAAGGAGCTTGGTCTAGGTTGGGGCTGAGTCAATCTTGAGTCATTTGTGGAGGCATCGCTGCTGTTCTCCCTGGAACATCTGGTATTAGCTGCATTTATTTGTTTACTTCTTTCTCTGAATTATGAAAAATTTTAAAGGAAGCTTGGAAACTTCCTCGCTGAACCAAGGAGGGCCAAGAGGATGCTCTGATGGCTGGAGCACCTCTCCTACAAAGACAGGCTGGGAGAGTTGGGAGGATTCAGCCTGGAGAAGAGAAGGCTCCAGAGAGATCTTAGAGCCCCTTCCAGTCCCTCAAGGGGCTCCAGGAGAGATGGGGAGGGACTCTGGATCAGGGAGGGGAGCCATAGGACGAGGGAGGAAGGTTATAAACTGAAAGAGGGGAGATTGAGATGAGATACTAGATGGAAATTCTTTGCTGTGAGGGTGGTGAGAGCCTGGCCCAGGTTGCCCAGAAAGGTGGTGGAGGACCCATCCCTGGAGACATTCAAGGTCAGGCTTGATGAGGCTCTGGGCAGCCTGATCTACTTAAAGATGTCTCTTCTTCCTGCAGGGAAGTCGGACAAGATGACCTTTAAATGTTCCTTCCAACCCAACACATTCTATGATTCTATTCTTTAATTTACCTGCTTTCTTGACAGTTTATGTTGTAGTTTAGACATACCAATTTTAATTTCTGGAGGGGTGAGGCTGATATTGGGTTTCTTTGACCAAATGAGTGCTTTGTTATGTATGTATTGTTATGTTATGTGTGTATGTATTGGGTTAAGCAGTGATACCTGTTGGCACAATGGCTGTATGGCTCGGTGTGAGGCATTTGGCAGAGGGACCTCGCAGGGTTTTCATGTGCAGAGGCTCTGGATGAGGCAGGGATGGGACAGAGAGTGGCAGAACGTCTCCTTGTGTTCAGCTGCGTGGTCACCAGCACTCTCCTCCCCACCCTTCCCAACTGTCCTCCAAGCAAAGAGACAGTCTCCTGTGACTGGTACATGTTACACTCAGCAGAACATGATTTCATGTAAATAAATAAGATTTTATCAAACATACATCCGCTATCAGCTTTTCCTCCAGAGCAGAACAACTTGTAGGATTCTGGTTTGGTTTGATTTTTTTATTTTTTTAATTTTTTTCACTGCTGTGAACTCATCATTAACAGTATTTGGTTATCACTAAGATACTTATGAAGATAATAAAGATACTACCTTCCTTTGTTTTAAATTTAGGAGATGATTAGTCTCGGAGGGCGATGGCGTGGGGCTGTTGTCAGCCAGGCTGGGTACACAGCATTAGGATGCACAGGTCACTTGGGAAATAGGAAGTTTTATGGATACTAGTTTCTGTACTGATAACACTAGTGACCTTTTCTGGCTGGGTTGTTTTTTTTTCTGTCTATGAATATAATTATTTGCACACAATATTTAATATTAAGAATATGACACAACTGCTTAACTGCAGGGAGACTCATAGCTGGGGTTGACGCCTCATGCTTATTCTAGTCATCGGTGCCCGAATATCACAGTATGTTAAATATATAGTGTCACATCCATACTGATGTGAGCGTAACGTACTGCTCGTAGCTCAGCAGAATGGGAACTTTGTACTGATAAAATGTCAGTCTTAATTTTTGATTAACTTCGCTGTGGGCATTTTCTGTCAAAACCAGAACTGGCCAAATACTGCACAATGCTGTGCATGAAAATACATCCATTTCTTCAACGTCTCCCCGATGTACACGTGCTCTCTTACACAGTCGTGCAGAGATGTCAGGGGCTGTGTGTACTGGAAGGGGTTTCACCAGATTTAACACCTTTAAGCAGCGGCTGAAAAATATAGTCAGAAAATGAGGCAGTAATTGAACTGGTCACACTGGAAAAGGAATTCTAAAGTTAGTGCTTAGCAAAGGAAGAAGTGAAACTCCCCGCACTGGGTCTTCCTTCAAACTGTTCAGTGTGTCTTAGATACCTATTGGAATTGTGATTCTACCCGTGAGTTAAAAAGCCACTCATGGGTTCTTAATTTTTTTTTCATAAAACGTTGTTTACAACCTTTTATGGCTCTTCACGGAGGGTTCATGGCCGAGGAAAGGGGCACCGTGCTCAGTGAAAATCCCTGCTTGGCAATGGTGTGCCTGAGCCACGTCTGCTCATAACCATGGGGGGAACCAGCCTTCCCAGAGGGTCATTCTCTTTAGGGTTCCCTCTCATCTTCTCTCTCTCTCTCTCTTTTCTCCTACCCCTGCCAATACCTCATATAAGAGCTATTAAAGGACACTGCAAAGCAGTGGACCCAGATCGCTAGAGTGAAAAGCCAGCAACGTCATTTCCCTGAAGGATATTAACTGTGTTTAAAAACCCAGGGAAAGAGGAATATTGTGTCTGTGCAATGCTCGCTATGGGAACGGCAACCAAAAACATTAATGATGCCTTCGTCCCATCTTTTACTTATCAATGGCAATTTTTAAGCCCTAAAAGTTGCAGGTTGCCATATGTATAAAAGGAAATGGTGTGATTTGAAATTATAATTGGGGAATATTTGATGGATCTGGTTATAGAATAATGAATGAGAATAATTAATAGGAAGTTAATTGGGTAACATCAGAAAAGTTTATCTGGTATATTGGGATTGCATGCTTCAGCTGATACTTAGTGTACTTTGGGGATTTCTGGTTGCACCTCACCTCTCGTTCTGATAGTATATTGTATTCCGAAGAATATTAATAATGCTGCAGAACAATTACTTGTTCATTTGCTAACTGATTAAAATTCATGCATAATTTATTGGAACTGGAAGAGACTTTATAAATAAGTCTCCTTGTCCTCAAGAGCTTAAAAACAAAATGCATATGCTAATATAAGAATGCGCTTTACCTTGCAACATAAAAAATTAATATGCAATGGTATATTAGTCTCATTAATGTGAGGTTTTATTTGTGACAATCGTGCTCTTAATCAAAGTGTGTGCTTCTAAACATAGCCTTATGTTTCAGAGGTTTATAACGTGGCGTTGGGAGTGCATCATGCTCATCAGCCTTTATGTTTTCTGCCATAATACGCACTGACCTTAGAATTCATTAGTTTGACATTTGATGGGTTAGTTCCGCAGCAAATAAACTGCCCTCATTAAGCCAGGCTGCATTTCTGAGCTTTGATGCAGATAGGATTCTGAATTAGTTCACAGGCGCATTTCTTGCCAAAACACAGGGTAAAACACGTTAATAATTAATGGAGATACTTTCCGGAGTTCTGCATGTCCCGAAGCAGGAACAGGAACACCTTGGGAAGTGGGTTCACCTTTTCACCGCGGGAGGAGAGAACGAGCTCCACGTGCTGCCACTGCCCGGGCCCACCCGTTCCCTGGTCTCCAAACGGAATGGCTCGAGGTGCAGCTAATTTAGAGAAGGAAAAAAAAAAAAAAAATCTGCAAGAAATCCTGTTGTAGAGAGATGTGGGAAACTTGGCTGCTTACGGAGCTGGTAAATATCACTCGCTCTCGGGAGTCCTCTCTGGTGTCTGGAGGGGAAACTTCAGTGCTGGATGCAGAGAAGCAGGGAGTCCTCAGCTGGATGTCACCATGCAGGAAGGGTGGGGTGGCCAAGGAGGTCTGGGTGTCCCCCTTTGAGCCCCCCCGTCACCATTCCCCACGGGCTGCGGCAGTGACACCGGTGGGATCCTTCCCGGGAGGCAGAATACATGCGATGCCTCTGCTTCCCAACTTCTCTCCATGGGGAGGGGTGTGGGAGCCGTGGTGGGAAGTCCTCCCCGCCCCCCTCCAAGGGAAATCTGGAGTTAAATGTTATTTTCGATGCACCGGCCACGAGACCCCTCTACCTGCTTGTCGCTGTCGCGCTGTTAGTTCTGCATCGCTGCTGCACGTAAACCCCCCGTGTGCATCGAATTTAGCATTGTTGCCTAATTAACTGAAACAAATTAGTTGAAATATGAGCCATCTGGAATGAAAGCGAACCTCCCCCTGTTTATCAGTGGATTCATTTTATTAGAAAAGTACGCATTGCCTGTGATTTGCTTCTGGAAATGAATCGTGCCCGGGCAACGTGCGGCTTCTCTGTGTCAACGTTTCCTGGGGCGAGGGGGGACCTTTGGGTCCATCCTCACTTTGGGGCTGTGTTGAAATATTTCATCATCTGGGCTGGTGGGAACCGGGGAAGACAAAAAGGCAACGCACGTTCTGTTGTTTGAGTTTCTAAATCAGCAGTAAGTTAGTGAGGAATTAAATAGATGTCATTGCGATACGTCTTTATTTTGGCCTTCTCCTGGCAGTTTTGCTCAGTTCTGAGTATTCCGAATGCCCGTGGTGGGCATCTGTGTCCCTCACCCTCACTGCAGCTCCTGGCTTTGAAATGAGCTGCAGTGATACTCGTTTTTACAGCTATGTATCAACTGTTTCTTTAAGGAAAGTAGGTGTGTGGCTTCTGTCAGTAAAAGAAAATCAGTTATGTTTCTGAAAATCCCAAGTTATTGCCACAGTAAATTATATAAATGGGCATGAACCGAGGTTTTGTTCCAGAGAAAAATGTAAAGGAGTAGCAATATATAAACCAGACCAGATTTTGCGGTCCCTGGCTGAGATTGTTAAATGGAAACAGCAGCGTTGGTCAGATGCTGGTGGCGCACCACTCGCTTCCATCGGCTCAAATTCTGCTCAGCGCTTCTCCAGTGGTGTCAGTTGTGGTTGGGTCACTTTCTGTGGAAAGTGCCATCCACTCAATGGCTTTTCCAGCTTTTGTTTTCTCTCTGACTTTTTTTTTTTTTTTTTTTTTTTTTAATTTCTGCCTCCTCTGCAGAGCCGCCTCGGCCGATAGCCCCCCCGCAGCTGCTGGGCGTGGGGCCCACCTACTTGCTCATTCAGCTCAACGCCAACTCCATCATCGGGGACGGGCCCATCATCCTGAAGGAGGTGGAGTACCGCATGACCTCGGGGACCTGGACCGAGACCCACGCCGTCAACGCCCCCACTTACAAGCTCTGGCACTTGGACCCCGACACCGAATACGAGATCCGGGTCCTGCTCACCAGACCGGGAGAAGGTGGGACCGGCCAACCAGGGCCACCCCTCATCACCAGGACCAAGTGTGCCGGTGAGTGCCGCTCCGGAACAACACGCAAACCAACAAAAGTCTTTCTTTAATGATTTAATTAGTTGGTGGGCTTGTGGCTGTAATTAACTTGTAGCAGGACTTGAAGGTTCCCTTGGCACCCACAGGACCCCCAAGTTTTAGGGACAATAAGGATTTGCTGTGTCCTGGTCACTGTCCAGGTGAGTTGAGGCACCATCCCTGGAGGTATTCAAGAGAGGAGTTGTCATGGTGCTCAGAGATATGGATTAGTGTTGGGTGGTGTTTTGTGTGTGTGGTTTTTTTTGGCTGTTTTTTTGTTTGTTTGTTTGTTTGTTTTATTAATTGGTTGGACTAGATGATCTTAAAAGGTCCCTTCCAACCTAGGTGATTCTGTGATTCTGTCCGGGTTGCTGTTTGCTATCCCTGGGAAGGTGGGTTAGGAAGTGGGATGTTAGAAAGCTAAGGAAATTAAAGCAAAAAAAAAAAATCTTACTTTTCCTTATGCAAGGAAGGAGACCTCGTTTCTGGAAAGGAAAAACCACCTGTTTTTTCACTTGCATTTAGATAAACTTCCACATAAAGGAACTTCCTTGGGGGGGGGGGGGAAAGAAGAATATCTGTGTAAGAAACAGCATTTTACAAAAATGTAGTGTACTCCTGCGTAATTTTTCTTTTATCCAAGTAGATATGCATAGACTTCGAGAATCTCCAATAAATTAAATAAAACTATTAAATCTCTAAGTTATACAATACAATTGCAAAGTAAGAGGTTTGTTTTCTCCATTTTTGGCTACCACCAGCAGAATCACATACTGCTGAACCCTGCAGTCTGCTTCTGGTTTTCTAGAGTGCCCCTGCGTGGCCAGCACCAAGAAGATTAACCACCCCCAACTGGTGTTACATGCTCTCCCTTCTAAAGCTACTTAAAGTTATTTTAATGTCGGCTTTCCTAAGAAGAAAGATAATACCTATGTCTCATGGTTGCAGAGGGGAAAAATTATACATTTGAGGAATCAGACTGGGAGGCAAATAAGCGGAAATTAAATTGTGGGTTTTTTTCTCTCTAATCTCAAGAATTTTTGCACTTTATTAGATTTAGTAGAGAGTGCTGATAACCATCTATTCAAAATATTAAGAAGGAAGAGCTGCAGTTGCAGATTTCCATGTGCCATGTGTATATGTGTGTAAATGGAATATTTTTTTCCCAAGTTAGTGGCAGCCCTTGGTGGGACAGGTATTCGAGTTCTCACCTGGACATTGATGACCACTCATTTTGTTTAATTAAGGAGGAGGGTCAGGGTCTGGATCAGAAGCCAAAACTTCGAGCTGGGTGGGTCAATAGAGGTGAATCCCAGAAAATGAGACAATCTGTGTTGAAACCAGGCAGAGCGTTGCCGGGAGCTGAGGCACACAGTGGAGCAACACTAAACTGAAGGTGCTTTTTTTCCCTTTTTTTTTTTTTTGTTTTTGGTGATCTTATTTATAATTTAGTCCATCTTTCCTGTGAAGCAAAAAGATCTGTGTGTCCATCTTGGTTAAGATGACAGTCGTTGAGATCTGACCTGTTGAGGTTAAAGCCCTGGTTTATTGTGCTGAATCGGTTTGGGTGTTGTTCTGAAAAAGTAGGAGTTTGAAAACAGCTTCTGTTGTAAAGAGGCTGAGCTGAGAATAACAAATCCCAAATGTTCAGGGTTTTTTTTCCCCAGTGCTTGAAAAAATACAATTTCATTTACCCAGGTTGTGACAGACTAAAGCTTTTTAACGGGAAAGGAAAAGAAAGGAAGCCATGATTTATGTGACATATTTTTAGAAGCCATTTAGGGAGAACAACGTTATTGGGGTCTGATTTTTATTTTTAAGTGGTTTTTAACACTCTCATAAGAAGGCACCAAAATCTAGTGTCTTGAGACAAATTCTCAGCTTAATTTAATTCACTATGAAGTGAACCAGATTAAAAAAATACTTGACAAGAAAAATCTGAACTTCCGTGACAATATTATTTTAATAATAATAAAATTCCGAGCTGTTTACCTTGCAGTAAGACTGGTTCTTCTTATTCCATGAAAGAGAAGGTGAATAAGTGTTAATATTAATCAGTTTCCCACCAGGTCGAGGGGCAGGTTGCCCTGCTGCCTCCTCCCTCCTCTCGAAATGAAGACAGCCCTTCCTTTCCCACAGTGTTCTCCCATGGCTTCTGTAAGAGAACCGCAAATCTATAAGAATATTTCTTTAAAAATATTTTGCTTGTGAAAGGCAAACCATAAACATAAAAAATTAGTCTTTTCCAAAGAGAAGATTTGTAAGGAAAGGTAAAGCTATTAATGGAGCGGCTCTGCCTGCAGTCTCGGCTGCGGCGGGGGTTGTAGGAGTGACTGGCAGGTGATTTACTCTGCTGTAGGAGATGACATCTCTGCGGCAGTATCTTCTTTCTGGAGACTCTTCAATTATTCCTAATTCTTGTTTCTGACAAGATCACTTATTTTTCAGACAGATACTCTCTTTGCTGTCGATGTTCTTTGTCAATTTTGTCTTTCCATAAGTTTTGTAGGTATTAGTTCAAATTCTGAAGCAAATTATAATTGATTATCTGCTCAGTGTCAAATGAAGTGGCAGGAGATAAATGAATTTTCAGCATGAAGTTTGACTGCTCTCTACACGGATTAAAAAGCACACATTAGCAAACGTTGCTCTGATGAGTTTTTTAACGTTCACATTCCAAGTGGCAGCGGTAGCGCACTCTCTGACACACAGAATAGGTTAGTATCCTGCTTTCTGCTTATTTAATGCTAAGCAAATATTAGCATTGTTTTCGAATTAGGATTGGAAATGATTTTTCACATAGTTCATTCAGTATTTATAATTTCATGACGTTTCTTAGTAAGATATGATCGATCCGTTGGCCTGTGCTTTGCTGAGATGTGTTCTGCTTCTGGGTGACTTGGGGCACGGGTGTCTGTCCTTTTGGCGGTACCCGACGTGCGCTTGTAGTATTAGGTATTTACATCACATTTCTGTCTTCTTCATGGCAAAAATGCTGTCTGGTGACTCGTTTGGTAAATGTTTCTGCTCATGCTAAACAAAACTGTGTTCTAATGACGAGATAATTCTCCCACTTGTTAGAAGTCATCACCTGGTGTTTCCCGGGAGGTGCCTCCTGCGCTGACACCGAGGGATGCCCTTTGGCTGGAAAACTTGCCTGTTTGCTCAAATACGTAAAACCTCTGGGTGTTTTAAACAGCTGCAGTAAGACTGCTGTTAAGCAAAACATTTTCCAACATCGCCCTCCTCAAGAGCCAGGTGTGTGCTTTGTATTTCCATTTCTGAGCCCCGGGGAGGCGGGTGCTGAGTGTTCCCGGCCGCGGCACAAAGGATGTGGAGCTGCCGATGCTGAAGGGCTCCTTCCTCCCCATCCCTCCTGGAGGAGTACCTGCGCTGTATTTCGGTACGACTTCACCTCTTGCCTGGTGTCATTGCTCCAATTATTCGCTTCTCAAGCATTTTAAAACCAAAACAAAAGGCAGAGGGTAGCACTTAAACCAAAGTAATCCTTTCTGTGGCTTTGGAGCGCGCTGTCCTCTCAAGCGTATCCTCGGAGTGGGGATTGCTTTTGCTTTTGTGGGGGGGACACAGAAAATATGTGGCAATCTAAAATTGTCCACTTAGCCTGCTTTATCAGCTGTAAGTTAGGAGTTATTTTCTGCTGCTTGTGAGTAACAGCTCCCAGCTCAGTTTTATGATTAACTGGTATTTTAGTGGCAAAGGAGGTCAATAGTTCAGCCTGTCCAGAGCTTAATATATGTACACAGGGGGATTGCTCCCACCTACGTTACTGGAGTTCAGTGCCAGGGTGTGATTTTCAGCAAAACATGAAGAATTGTAGAGAGCAGTTGGAGAAAGAGTCCTGTGTGTTTTGGTGTGGGTTTTTTTTTTTTCTTTTTTTTCCCCAAATGGTTTTGATTTTAGTAAACTGTTGCCTGTATTATTTGGGTTTGATAATAAGGAAGGGGGGTAGTGGGAAGGGAAAGCTTTATAGCTTTATCAGAGCTGAGAATGGATCAATATATATGGAAGAAGATGTAGTTGTTATTATTGTTGTTGTTATTATTATTTTCAATGTCATTACCCATCACAGAGACCTAGCTATCAGTAACATCAAGGCACGACAGCGAAGATGCTGGTCCAGTGGTGGAGCTCTGGCACCTGAAGGCTTGGGAGCTGGGCTGCTTCCTGCCTGCCTTTGTCAAGCACAGAATATTTGTTTACTATTTGCACATTTATTCATTTTAAAAACAATATACACAGAATAGAGGATACTGCTGAATTCACCTTCAGAGAAAAAAAAAAGGCAAAATGTGGTGAAACATTGAAAAACAAAAGCAACTTAAGGTTTTTGTTCTTTTTCTTGGCATTTTGAACAGAGGGAGAGTGTTGTCGTTGGGAAAGTGACCTTGCGTGGCCATCTGGAGAACTAAAATGTTATTTTGGTTAAATAAAAATTGTGATTGATTTTTAAATGAGTGGAGTGAAAGGGGGGACGGTGCAGTGCGGAATCTGCTTGTGCCGATGCGGGATGCGTAGGGTGCTGCTTTGGGGGGAGGTGTTTGCCTCTCGTGCTCGCAGAGCGGAGGGTTCGAAGTGGGGAGCTGGATTTCCAAGCTTTGCTGTGGGCTGGACTGGAGAATTTAGGATGTTGGGATGTGAGGCAGTGGACTTGTAAAATCGGGTAGGGTTCTGGAAAATCCAGAAGTGAATGGCTAAGCCGTGCTCTTTATTTGTGTCTCTTGCAGTAGTGCATCTCAGATTATTATTTAAATCTTTGAAAGCTAATAAAAGTACAGATAAATGCATAGTTTTCAATCATTTATGTTTTTTTAAAGTGGACAGTGAGAAAATATTTCCCTTTACAGCAAAACAGTTATCTTAATGTTTCAAACAGAATCTTTGCCTTTTTTTCCCTCAAAGTAGATATCACATAAGACTTACAATATAGCTTCAAGAGGAGCCTAAGTACATTTTGAACACTTAAATTGCATGGTTTTTTTAGCCATGTTTTGTTGTTTACAAGTTGAACGCTTTTTTAGAGTAAACTAAAGATGAACAACTTGAAACTAAATGGATGTGATACTTTTAAAAATTATTGTACGTTTGTCGTTGCAGAAGCGCCCACGTTACAGCAATATTTATAAGTTGCTGTTGTTTTTACAAATGTGTTTGGCGCTCGTGACTGGTTCTGGGCTGTTGGCCAGGGAGTAATTGGAAACATTTAAGATCTCGCTGGCAGATACCAAATGCACCCGTCTCTTATTCCGTATAGTTTTACCAGTTGGGCTGCCGTAGGAAGAAAAAAGGGTATTTAAACAATGGAGAAAGTCTGGGCTGAGGAACTTAATCACATTCCCGTTAGGGCTGAATGGGGGAATTGTTCTGGAGAGGGCACCCTGTAGAAGAGCTCTCCGGTTTGGGCCACTGGCTGGCACATGCCACCATACCCTGCTCATTGTGCGGCTGTTGGGGTGCCCGCGGCGCAGAGAGAATCCCACCGATGCTGATATCCATGAGAAAGGAGGGCAGTGCAGCTGAGGGGGCGGGCGGGGGCGCGGGCAGGCTGCCCAGCAGGGCTCCTGGCACATTCTGTAAATTAAGCACGGTATCCTCTTTTTCAAAGGAGCGCGATGCTGATGACTCAGTGAATTGGCAGGAAACTTGCAAGTTCAGACCCTGACCTCCCCTAAATTAGTTTTCAACTTTTTTTTGTTCGCTATATGCAGCCTTGCTTAGGATCATTTTTTCGGGATTTGCAGCTGCGAGCTCCCTCTGCACTAACTGGAAACTTTCTCCCTGTGATATTATGAGTGCCGTGTTATACAACGAGACATGGGTTTCCTGAGTTCTCCTGTGCTTTGTTTGTGGAATAAGCCCCATTCATGGCCAGTTCTTTATTGCATAGGGCCAGATTCAGCAATAAATCACTCTTTGCTTGAGGTTAGGGTGGCAGACCTAGGTGGGTGGCTTCCTCTAGTGTCGCCACCCAGTTTACAAAGAGTGACCTTTTCCTTTGCCTTCTTTCTGAAGCCTCTACCAGAGGATAGGACAGGACAAGTTACCTACAGCAAGACATGTTTGTGGTCAGTGGAACCTAATGTGCTGGGCAGGGAGGGCTTGGGTGCAAAGTGCATTGTGTTGATGGAAGTCATAGAATTGGCTGGGTTGGAAGGAACCCTTCAGATCATCCAGTCCAACCATCAACCCAACACTGACAAAAACCATCACTAACCCATGCTCTTCAGCATCGCATCTGCCCGGCTTTTAAATACGTCTAGGGATAGGGACTCTACCACTGCCCTGGGCAGCCTCTTCCAATGTCTGATAACCCTTTCAGTGTAGGAATTTTTCCTAATCTCCAATCTGAACCTCCCCTGATGCAACTTGAGGCCATTTCCTCTTGTCCTATCACCTGTTCCTTGGGAGAAGAGACCAATCCCTGCCTCTTACAAGCTCCTTTCAGGAGGGTGAAGTCCTTCAGCTGAAGTTAGTGGCTCTTTCTGGCAAAGGGCACTAGGTCAGGATTCCACTTCAGCTTTGTGAGGGAGGTTGGGGGGCTGCCGACCCCCCCCCAGAGCTTCCAAGTGACCCCCTGTCTTCCAAGTGACTCCTCCATCTCCCATCTCACCTGGGCTTGTTGGGCAGGTTGTCCCAGAGCAGAGCGTGCTGCAGCCCTGAGACTGTCATGATTTATCCCTAGTGCGTGTAACCAGTCAATAGCTCAGGCTTCCGAGAGGAGCACTGTCTGTGGCAAGGAGATGTATTGCAGAACATTAATCCCCGGCGCCCGTTACAGCTGTAAGAGACCGGACGTGGGCAATAATTCATATCGCAGCACTTGAAAATGCTGCGGGTGCAGCCAGGCCAGATAACTCAGAGCCCGATCGTAGCTTCTCCAGAGCTTGGGGACTGAGAGTCACAGGGTCTTGGTCTTTGCCGAGGAACAGGACTGCAGGGTGGGATAATCTTACCCTTTCTGAAGCCTGCGGCTTTTTTTCAAACTGCGACTCCTATTTTTAATTTCAGCTGAAATAAATAAATTTTAGTATGATTCATTAGTGTGCTTGATACTTTAATTTAGTTTCCTTTCATAATTAAGGTCTCTCAACTGTTTAGGAGTGGGATATTACTTTTATAGTGTTTGAGAATTGGTAAGCACCTAAATAA
>JAHREE010000135.1:761564-828076 GCA_033628505.1 Tringa tobata
ATCCCATATCATTCTGTGTGATTCTGTGAAATGTTAACTGCTGACTTAGAGATGAACTAGTTGGTAGACTTTACCCTCTTGTAGCTCCTGAAGCTCCCCTCTCCCAGCTGCTTCTGGGCCATGTCTTTCAGCTCACGTTGGCTTGCAAGGTCTTTCTCTTTCTTCCTTCCTGAGGTCACTAGTGTGAGGGCAGTTCCTGGCTTCCCAGGTCCTTCTGAGGAAGATGTGCAGGGTAGAGACTGGTATGGGCTGAAGGGGCCAGAGGAGATGAAGATGGCAAGACCCGGATTTAGCAGCTTAGATCTATGGTATTGGAAAGCTGTGGAGAAGATCAAGGCACTGCAGGACGTGAGATCTAACCTGTCCCTTGCAAATCCTTGCTGCTCCTGTGCTGTTGAAAGTCTGGTATGAAAAGGGGCAGCTCACCCTTGAAGCTGGGATTGGGAAACAGCACCCACGTGGCAACGAGGCGAGGGATTTGCCTTTTTTATGGAAATTGTCCGAGACATGGAGGGAGGAACCAACAGGAACACTTCCTGAAGGAGTCATGGTGAAAGACGTGTTTCAAATCAGTCATTCTTGCTTAGCTGCTTAAAAAAAGTAAATAAAATAAGGCAGACCCATTTTCTCTGCTGTTTGAAATGCTCTCTGCGTCTTCAAGGCCGGGAAAAGATGTAGCTTTGTTTGGACTTCAGTGTTGAACTGAAATCCCTGATTGCTCCCAGCAATCGCTTGCAAATGTCTGTCACCATTCACAGGTCTCTCTGGCCATATTTTCTGCAAAAGGATATGAAAGAAATAGAGGAACCTTTGTTTTCAGATTTAAAACCGTGTATATGCACACAAACACCTAGATGTGTTGAGCTACGCCTCAATTTCAAGAAAAATATTCTGATAGCTTTGTAAATAAAAGAAAAAATTGGTTTCAGCTTACTGGAACATTTTCCTGTACGTGGTTATAATACCTTTAGTAACTAGTCAGATGGTTGGAACTATTTTCTCTCCCCAGTGTATTACAATAGATATGAAGGAAAAAAAACCACCACCATACCTGCAGTATTTTATGAGTTTGAAAAAAAAATGATAGAGAAACCAGTATGTCCCTGCCAGGTATCATTTGCAAAGAAGTGGCCACTTACTTTCAGTGCTTTTTTCTAAATTGTCATCTGTGTGTCACAGGCACGTCTTGGTTTCAGTCACTCACGGGGGTGGGGAACATTAATTGCACCAGTGCCCTGGATGCCTGAATTCACCTGCCTGTTTAGAAACCCCTGCATCATAAAGATAGATTGTGGTGAGAGAACGAGCTACTTAATCTTAACAATTATGTCAGAAAATTGCATTAGGAGTAAACATAAAAATAAAAAAGAATTGTTATATAGATTATAAATAAATATAGATTGGAACTTGGAAAGAATTATTTAAGTACCCAAGAAGTAGAATTTTTTTTTTTCCAATTAAAAATGGGGAGGGAAAGAACCTATTTTTTCAGGATCCTTTTAAAGTTTATGGACAGGATTTTGGAGATAATGTAAGAGAGTTGGTAGCAGTGGAAAATTATATCCCAGTTGCTGGTATGGAAGAGATCAGATTTTTTTGTGTGATACAGGTGGTGTAGTAATCCCTTGTGTCAAGATTGCTGCTGGTCTCTGCTGGGGCCAAGACTGGTTCCCCTTTCTCTTCCTCTGCACTGTATAATTTGGGTCCTAAAAGTGCTGTCCTGGTTTAACCCCAGCAACCAGGACCAGTCCTGTCTATGCTCCCTCTCAGCTTCTATGGGAAGCTAAAAAAGTCTTTGGCTAATATAAACATTACCTAGCAACAACTGAAACAATGTGTGTTATCAACATTCCTCAACTTTCTTCTCGTACCAAATCCAAACCACAGCAGCTACTAGAAAGAAAATTAGCTCTGTCCCAGCTGAAACTAGGGGAGGTGCTTTAAATCTTTCCCAGAAGTATTTGGCACTGGTTTGTGTTCCCATCTGGCATCATCGGGGCTGAACCAGTCTTTGGATGTGTGGTCAGAAGGTCAAACTTTAATTATTAAGGATAGATTTGAACATTCCGTGGGTGGGGTACCTGGTGGCTCCTGGAGGCTTTCCGAAGGGCACCCGTGTCTGTCGGGAGGGTCGATGGGTAGAGACAGGCTGGCAGAGTTCTCCAGTTGTTGCTTTTGCGGGTAATTTCAGTTTTCAAGTACACGTTTAAGGATGTTTCCCTCATGAGCAGCGTTTAGTGCTCCCTTGAAAACCAAGCTCCCTCTGAGGCATGGCCGGTGAAACCTGACCTTGAAATGATAACACAAGCCGTGCTGAAAATTAATTGCTGGTAGCATTCTCTCTGCTGTTTGATTTTTAATGAACAAAGAGTTGCTGCGAGTTTTAAAGTTTTTTTAGCCAGGATGCAAATTTGCTTCTTTTTTTTATTTATTTTTTATTTAAAATTGATAGCTCGGTTGCTCTTGGTGCAGATTATTGAAGACATCTTTTAAGAACTATTTTGATTTTTAAAGTTTCATTATAAAATAAAAAAGGAAATACAATGGTTTAATGGCATTTAGAAGCTTACTTCATCAGTTTAGCATTATACTTGCAAAGCACAGAAGCGCAATACCAATTTTGCATTACTTTAAATTTAATTTAACAGTGTTCTTAGAAAAAAATTGTGCAAGTCTAATTTATGTTGACAAAGGCAATACAAAAGTATTTTGTAATAAGCAAGGCACTAATACAGCACACAGGAAATCGATTTCATATTACATTTTGTATAATTAAGTAAAGTGCTAACTTCGAGCTATTTCTTTTGACAGCCCATAAGGCTGTATTTTTTTGCACTCTTGCAGTTAGTGTTTAAGTTGAAAAGCACGTTTAATTTAAAAATGTTTGCAACCAAGTATGCTAATATAATTGGCACTAAAGTAATTTAGCCTTATATATTTCATTATTAAGTAGAAGAAATTCTGTATAGATTTTGTTTCCTTGTTGCTGTAATTTTAATTACAATATTGGGAATATATCACATTTGAAACATTACTCAAGTTTATCCGGTTCAAAGTGAAGGGATGTAAGATAAAAGCGTCTGCACTTTGTTTCACCTTATGTTCCTCTCAAGCATTTATGTTACCATGCAGCCCTTTCCTCTTATTCAGCATTGCTTCCTTCTTCTTTTAAGAGTAGATTTATTCGCTTCATAAATTCAGAGTCCAGTTTTTGAAGTGAGTTGTGGAAGTATGTCTTTGGGAAGGTCTTATCCCAAACTCCCAGCCCTTTCTCCCTTTCTTCTGGAATATAAAAGTTAAGGTGTTTAGTGATAGCTGAGTTCATGGTTTTTTGGGGGAGGTTGTGTTTTTGTTTGTTTTTCTTTTGAAAATATGAAACAAGACAGAGGATACGAGGCTGTTGTAATAATTTTTGTTCCTTTCAGCCATTTTTCCCTAGTGCCGATGGCAATGAATTGGACGGGCTTTACCACTTCACATCTTTTTCTCATCAACTGTCCAGCCCTCGGGTATTCACTTTCCACCTTTCTGTTGTATCAGGATTTCAATTTCCAGTTAAGTATCTGATACCAAACCTGGAAATTGAAATACATGTATGGATGTGGGCTGCTGTGAATCAAAGGACAGCTGCAGTTCTGTCCCATCAGCATCAGCTTCTATTCCCTGTGTGTTCACTCTTCTCTGTAATGCCTGTCCCAAACAGCCCTAGCAATACGTATAATTTTATGGTTGTATTTTGCTTGGTTTTATATCTTTTTTGTCCTCTGCTGGCAAGGCAGAAGAAACAAGTTATTGGAAGAAGATGGGAAGCCAACCCTTTCCTGCTTGTAAACTTCTGATGCAAAAGAAACAAGGAAATGACCATATCAAGAGAAAATAACAAGCAGTGATTGGCCCAGTTTATTATTCAGTCCGACTAGCTTAAATTGTGCCTGATTTTTAAAGGAGGTGTTCAGCACTTGTTGAAAATAAAGAGAAGGGTCTTCCCAAGGCACAACTTCCTGAGCTCTCAGTAACATGATTTTTATGATTTTTATTCTTTGCCCTAAGCATCAATAGAATGAAACTGCATGCTTGGCTTAAAATCTGACATAAACCTGTCAGACACTTTATGCTCTGCAGTGGCCACAGCATTCCTGATGTAACCAAAGCTCCAGCCAACTGGGAAGACCTCAGTGCATAACAGTGCCATCAGGTACAACCCACTTGTTTTGAAGGTTTATTTGGAAATACCATCTCGTTATAGTTGGACTCACTGGAAAACTCAGTATTTGGAGAATGTTGCATTCCTTGGGTAGAATTTTCAGTGGTGCTTAAAGTTTATTATTAATATTCAAAAATGTTCAGCACTTCAGCTTTCAGCATGCAAACCGTGGGTCAGGAAATGCTCAGGAAATTGCAGACCTTCTCAAAGCATAGGGACTGCATGTCCAGGGTTATTCTTGAGAGCTATTATCCTATGTTTCCTGCTAGGAAGAATATACTCTATAATAATCTGAACTGTACTTCTCTGTTGTTTCCACATGCACACAATGAAGAGTTTGGCTTCACTGTGCTTCTGAAAAACGACTGGCTCTGTTGCTTACCATCATAAGATCTTTGTGTCAAGTTGAGAAGTTCCAAAAAGCCATTTGTTGCCTTTCCAAATAACTCAGTTCAGGCAGTTGGAAGAAAATCATAACGATAACTAGTTTGTTTTTTCTATTGCTGCGGCGCAATTTTCACAGAAAATAAGAGCTGAAACAAGGATATAGAGTAACATTTCAGTTCAGTTATCTCAAGAAGCCAGCAATGCGAATTGATTGAAAGACAGCAGATTGAGTTACTACAGATGCGATACAGGTAATAAATGAGTGCAGTCATTTGCTGCCTAAGAAGCCTATCTTCTGAAAGACAAAGTTTGCTTATTCCACTGAAAAGTGAAAATAGCAAAAATTAAATAACACCTTTGAGTCATATTCCCTTTTGTCAAAAATGACAACAAAAATATTTTATCAAGTGTCATAAAAATAAATTAGTCAGAATAATCAACTTCCAAGTTATTACCAGTACCAAATAACAAGTAATAATATTTGATGCCTAGAAAGAGTGGAAAATCAGCAATAAAGTAGTGTATGATATTATTGTACCAATGTATCTGATGTCTGAGAATTTAAATGCTCTAATATTTTTAGCTTTTTAATCAAAAGGATTCTCTTTTCATTTTCTCCATGTGCAGTCCCAAAGAGCTTGATGTTTGCAGAGCTTTATAACAGCAGTTCTGCCAGCATGTGAAAAGGTCCCTGGATTCTGTAATGCGGGGTGTAATGTGGGATTTGCCACGTGAGCGCTCGAGACAGCACCGCTCAGAAGAGCAAGAAATCAATCCAGGGGCCTCCAGAGTGTGATTTTTTTTTATTTAATTTTTTTTTTTCCTAGAAGTGTGGAGGTACTTCAGTTATAAGGACATAATTAGAATTATGGGTCTGAAGACTTCCAAAAATCCCATTATGTTCCTGTAGGCATTTTTATCTCAGAATATTTTCCCTTGTACTGGCGAGTTCTTTCCTTAAAACCAAACAAAGTATTTGAGGTACCACAACCCGAGGTTTTACATGACTTAACTTGCTTCTAATGATGTTACCTCATTTTGCTGCTGTATTTTGACTGCAAGCTTTGCTTTACATATGGATGCTTTGGGGAGTTATTGTCCTTCATCTTCTTGCCGTTGCATCTCTCCTGGATGATGCCACCTTTGGATGATGCCTTCCCCAGCCTTCCCTTCAGCGGGGAGAGCAGAAAAGGTCCCACAAGGCCCCTCTGCCTGGTGCCATGACAAGCCAGCCAGGCACCTTCGCCCCAGCCCCCCCTTCTTGGCAATTTAATTGGAGCCGCTTGACTTTTTCGCCAAAGAAAATGAGATCTGCTGATTGTGCTGGTGGAGATGTTGAGGGAGAGAATTGCTGGCTGACAGGCATTCATTAACTAACTGCTGGAGTGCTAAGACGGTCGGGGCAGGACCAAGGGTTTGATTTTCTGACTCTTCTTTCCTTGGGCACATATCTGCAAAAGTATATTCTGTCTAGATTGGGAAATGTGACTATTTTAAAATTACATGTGATGAAACTACACTAAAACTGGAATTATAAGTCATGTTTCTAGTTCCCAGCTTCATGCTGAATCCACTGGTAAAAATAGTGATATTAGTGTTAGTATAAGGCAGTAGGTCAAATTCTTTCATGACCATTAACTACTGTGGTGGGTTTTTGATGTGTTCTGTGTGTTACGGTGATGCCGACCCTCCTGTCTCAGAGTCGCAGCAGAGTCTTCCCAAGGGAGCTGGTGTCCTGACGTGCGCTGCAAAAAACAGCGTATTATTTGGCTGGGTAAGGAAATGTCATGTTTGTGTGACAGGATCTGATGTCTAAGCTGTAGACATCAGGCTCGTAGCAACCCATCTGATTTCGTCTGTAAACCAGCCATTGCCCCCCAAATTCTTCAAAGTTAATTATTGTCCATAATGTCCTTACTGCTGCTTTAAAAATAATGAATGTACAGTGCTTAGAAACAATTAACTGTGTAATACTGTGCATTACCACTATCATTTCTGTAGCATGTAGGAGATGATTTGGCTTTTTCTTGGGCTGAATTATGCCATGCCATAAAGTTCTATGAGAGTACTGATTTGCTTGAAACATGGTTGAAATTATCACAGCGAGCACAGACTCGGATGTGTTTTCTTTCCTGTCTGATTTCACAAATACTAAAGAAAATAAAAATTACTTTTCTCCCTCTGTTCTTGCAGTTCTCCCCTCCCCAACCCACAGGAAAAGTCATCGTTCGGAGCATATTCTGAATTCACATTAGTAACACGACTTGCTGTCTGTTTTGTTTTTAAATACATTACACCAAAAAAAAAGTGAGGCTGGATGGGTGTCTTACGGGCTTTTGTTTTTTGTTTTTCTTTTTAACTACAAGAGACACTATAGTGTGCGTATATTTATATATAAAATATATATTATATGTGACTATATAGTGATAGTTACATATAGATAATATAGACTAATAGACTATATTATATAGTCACTAAAGCATTTTCCTAGTGAGTGTGGGATGAAGAATGAGCATTGATGGAGGCTGGTCTCTGGGGTGTCAGTCTGAGCGCTCTGTGACAGCTGCTGCTCTTCAACCATCTCAGCCGCTTCCCTGTCTCACTGCGGACATTAACCATGTCAGCCCAAAGTATTTAGGAGTTAATGACTTGTTAATACAAGTCTAAGCATTCACAGCGATTGGATGTTAAGTTATTCAATGTATTTTGCATGTAACTAAACCTCAAGTTGTGCTCGTAAATAATCGCTTAATTTGTAAGTTTAAATTGAGTGCATCTATTTTTCTGCCTCCGTAGTCCTTGTTATGTTTGGAATAGTATTAAAATGTGAGGCTGGTAAACATCAGCATAAATCTCTTACCTTCCCGGAGATAGTGAAAGAAGTGCAGATCATCAGGTTTTGGTGGTTTTTTCCTTTGAAAATAAAAATTTTAAAAATTAACAGATTAAGGAAGATAAATTGAGTAGCAGTCTGTTCTGTCAAGACCCGTACATATCCCTGTCAGGCCTCACTGAATTTCATTTTACATTTTGAAATTTTCCAAGAGTTAGATTTGAATTGAAGCTAATGTTAGTGACAAGAGGAAAATAGAAGCAATTGGTTTGCACTAAACAAGTTTGAATGGTTGTTAATGTGAATGACTTTCAGGCAGCGAATGTCAGAGAACAGTAGATTACTTTCTTTACCTCAGGCATTTTAAACCATCTCCTGTGGTAGGCCTGACATTTTTTTTTTTTTTTTTATTCTTCTCTTGAACACGGGAAGCAAAGTAATTGGAGTCTGGTAATTTCAGCCCATGGCTGATGAAGATAAATCATAACGAGCTACTGGAATGCACACTGACAATCCACATAGGGCTACTAGAACATGAACTCTCACTAATGCATTATTCAAATTTTGTTTCCTTCTGATTCATATTCTAAGAAGGCCCCTCAAACTGTTAATTATGAAGCCAACCGCCATTTGTTATTCTGCAGAAATTTCATGCTGGAAACGAAAAGGCCTTCGCTTTGTTTCCAGGCCTCAGGCCCCTGAGGAGCGCTGTGCAGCCTGCTCCCGGTGCCCAGCCCCGGCGGATGTGTCTGTGGGGAATTCTGGGGCTCGTTTTGTTGCTTCTGATCAGAGTTGCCTTCCATCTGAAATGGGCAACTGCTCCTCCTGGCAGAAGGTCGAATTGTCCCGTCATGGCCTGTGTTTCCATTAAGCTGGGGCTGGCAACCTGTGGACACTCGGGGCTTGCTGCTGGAGACCAGCCCCATGGCCAGGCCAGGTTTCTGCTGGGTCCACCTGGTCCCTTGGGGTTAATGCCTGCCCCCAGGGAAAGAATGTGAAACTGGTCATGGGGCAGGAATGTGGCAATGCGAATTTTGGGTTAGATTCCAGGGAACTGCACCTTTTGTGTCTTTTCAGCCCTTCCTACTGATGGTCTTCTCCTCACCTTGATCCTCAGTCTTCAGCACCAGGAACTTCTGACCATATGTGATGGCTCTGGCTCTATCTGGGAAGGGAAAGCAGATACATCCCAAATATTTTCCTCATAGAAACTCTCCATCCTGTAGTTTCAGCCAGTTGAAGCAGTGCTACATCACTGGGTCAGGGGGAAAAACCGGGGGGGACCAGTGGAAATGTCATTTTCTCTTTGGTGACTCCATCTCTCATACTTGAATTTAGGCAACGCTGTAGTTCACATCCCACAGCAAATTACCCAGTCGGCAGATTGACTTCTTTCTGTAGTCCCCATTGCACTCAGCAATGCTTGATGAAATTGTTTATGTAAATAGTGTATTAACTGAAAGACATGGTGCTGTATTGATCAAAGCTATCTTCTTGTTGTGATGCAATTCATGCAGTAGTTTCAGCTGAGGAGAAGTATTGGGAGCCTAAATATTTCATTTCAGTGGTTTCAAAATGAAATGGCTCCACTTCTTTGATTTTGAAACAATGTTTTGTTTTGAAATTGAGCTAAGCTAAATTTTTAAAAGGATAAAAACTACCTGGCAACAATTATATCGTGAGACAGCCAGAGAAAAAGTTTTACTACAGTTTAAATGAAACTCATATTTCCTTTTGTTGTTTTTCCTTTTTTGCTTTATCTTTTTTTTTTCCTTTTTTTTTGGGCTCTTGAACTGAAAACACCTTGCAGCTCCATACATGAGCGTTCCTTGAGGTCATGCAGAGAATTGTTTCATTTCGTATCTCAGTACCTTGTCTTCTTCCCCTGTGTTCCACAGCCAGGGAGTAGTTCTGTGCCACCAGTAATTTTCAGGGGACCAGAGAACATGGGGGAAGAGTAGGAGCGCTTTTGTTTGGGGAGAAGCCTTCTCCTTGGTTCCAGGACTGAGCCTCTCTGTGTTTCTGATTGAAGACCAGCCGCTTGCTATCAAAAGCTCTACCTATATCCAAAGAGGATATTTATGTGCAGAAATGCTCTGCTTTTGAAATGAAAGGGGGAAATCGTCCATCACGTTTCACAAAAATATCAAAGAAATAATTCAGGGATCTGCTGGTTCCCCCCCCAGATTCAGGATTTTGCTTGTCCCCGAGTAATTTTGCCATGAGCCCTGCAAGGTGTGTTCTCCCCCAGGAGCCACACCAGTGCAGAGCAGCTCTCCCAGTTGGTTGGTCCCCCTCCAACACCTCGGTTTTGTGACTGGGAAGTTGTGATTTGGCGTTGAATCATACATTCATAGAATGGTTTGGGTTGGAAAGGACCTTAAAGATCATCCAGTGCCACCCCCTGCTCTGGGCAGGGACACCTCCCACCAGACCAGGTTGCTTCAACCCAACTCCAGCCTGGCCTTGAACCCCTCCAGGGATGGGGCAGCCACAGCTTCTCTGGGCAACCTGGTCCAGTGTCTCACCACCCTCACAGCAAAGAAGTTCTTCCTAATAACTCATCTCAATCTCCTCTTTTTCAGTTTAAAACCATTGAGCTCTGGAGCCTGCCTGCAGAATCCCAACATGTTTGCCTCTACTGTGGCCGTGTGCTTCAGGGCACTGCTCCCACCTACGTGGGGCAGCAGGAGGGTGAATTTGGAGAATCGTAAAGCTTAAAAGATTTTTTTCAGCACCAGAGGTGATGTACCTGGGGGAAAGGTGCATATGGACTGAAGCATTCAGCCTGGGCATTTAAAATGTTACCCAACTGCCTCATTTTCCTCATGGTTCTGTGTTTATAAACCTTATTGCAGTTGCAGAGATTGTACACAGGGTCATTGAGTCGAGATGCTCCATTAATTGAGTTTTAAATAACTCCATCCCTGGAGTTATTTAAAAGCTGGGCAGATGTGGTGCTGAGGCACATGGGTCAGTGGTGGGTTTTGTCTGTATTGGGTTGATGGTTGGACTCAATGATCTGAAAGGTCCCTTCCAACCCAGAAGATTTTGTGATTCTATCAGTGGTCACTGACCACCAAACCAGTGTTTAACTGGTGGTATGAAGGTTGGTGCTTCCGTGTAGATCTGGTATCACTTTCTGACTTGTGATTAATTGGTGGCTTCATCTAACACACCCCTGAGGATGCTTTATTACTCCAGTGTGGATAACCGGGCAAGTGAGATAAGAGACTCTGACCAGACGCAAATTTGGTCTTAACATTTGCAACTTTTCTCTGCAGAGATCTAAAGACCATCTGGGCAATGATTATGATTTATAGCCCCCTTTGGTTGAATCATTTCATTTGAAGTCTTTAAATTGTTGTGAAGATCTGCTGCTTGCTAGAAAGAAACCATATTTTTAAGTGCAAGTATTTTAAAAGCTGCTAAAAAAAAAAAAAAAAGAAAGTCATGTGAAAGCCCATTTTCAAAATGGTAGTCATCAGAAAGGAAATCTGTGTCATAAATCTCAAACCTGCTTGTGCCTCGTCATTGATTTTTTTTCAAAAATTGTCACTGTATCATATAGAAAAGAAATCAATATTTTAAACAGTATGTACCACTTTACCACTTTTTGAGAGGTTCCAATGGCCTTTTTGAAGTCCTTTATAGCATGTTCCTTTAAAATTATTTATGTGAAGTTAGGAAAGTTTGGGAAAATTTGCTTATTATGTGGGAAGAGAGGCATTAATGCAAATTGTAATGCCAGGCTCAGGAGCCTGTGTTGTTTCATGCTCAGCCGAACACTAAGAACAATATGACAGTGAACACAAAAACAAACAAACAAAAAAAGAAGTTAGAAAAAGAAACAATATTTAACAAACAAACCATGTGTCTCATGTCATTCAGTAAGTAATGGATTTACTTTTTTAATGGCTGGTACTAAGCAAAATAATTATAGCACACCCCAGTAAGCAATGAGGACACCATATCATTTTAAATAAAAAATCAAATATAGTAGAGGAGTTTTAAATTGCCTTCTACTATAATATTAGAACACATAATTATCTGGTAGGTATACGTGGAGAAGTAAGGTGAGTGAGAACAGGGAAAAATATTTGTTTGCTTGCACTTGTGTACAAACTGGGGATTTTTAAAATCTCTCCGACCGGTTGTCAGCCTTCAGACAGAGGCTTTTGTTATAAAACCTGCTGCTCGTGCACACGGAAAAGAAAAACCACAAGTCAGTTAGATCACAGTCTTTGGTTTTTATATTGTTATTCTAAAATGCTGGATCTGAATAAAAGGGGTGTGGGGGTGTGGATTGGGTGTTTTTTATTTACTTTATTATTATTTAGTGTGGGTTGTATTGTTTGGGTTGGTGGGGTTTTTTGAGTACATTGGTCTCTTCTTCTATATAAATTTGGTTGGGAACTGAAAATCTTGTGTTTGATATCTCAGTCTATTGCTATGGAAATGAAGGGTGTTCCAGAAATACTTGCTTCCTGATTTTGTTGGCTGATTTAGAAGGGAGAAAAGGTGGAAAAATGCCCCCATATTGGAGGGGAAAAAAGAGATTATCGGAAGTATTGTATTAGGGTGACTATTTTGCATTCTTAAAAACTTCATTGGAGTTAAATTCCACATGTTTTTAGTGCTGTATGAAGTACTGATTGTAACTATTTTTAATTATATTTTACCATGAGCTGATGGTGGAATTTCAGCTTTAATTGTGCATTCACTTGTGGCTTTTAATACATAATTAACTACTTTATTACTGCATTTGAGTGCTAGTCAGCATCTGAGTCAGCAAAAATATCAATGATTTGTAAATAACGTTTGGTTTTTAAGATAACTAGTTGGAACTAGTCATAGAGTCATTTGAGTTGGAAGGGACCTTAAAAATCATCACATTTCAACCCCCCCTTGCCCTGGGCAGGGACACCTCCCACCAGACCAGCTTGCTCAAACCCCGTCCAACCTGGTCATGTTGTATGGTGACTTGCATTAGACATTGCATAGGGCTTCAGTTAAACTTTCTCCTAAATTTCTCCTAAATTCCTTGATTCCAATAATTTCTGAATATACTGGGAAATCATGAATGAACTAAGTCAGCATTTGGAGTAGAAGAATTTAGATCTTGAAAGTCCAGCCCAGGTGAAACCTGACAGAAATGGGGACAACTGACAGAGGTTACAAGCACTCTGTTCTTTAACTGCAGTAAAAAGTTACAAAGAGTAGAAAACTACCATAAAGAAGTTGGGTAATTATGGGGAAAAATGCGTTTCAGAAATGTGAGGTACCCAGCGCTCACATAAGACGTGTTGCATCTCCAAGAGATCTCAAGAGGAAGGTAAAAGCAAAGAGAACTTGGCTGTCCTCAGCTGCCAGTTCTTTCTTTTTTTTGTGGCAGCTGAGGATGTCCCAGGATGGAACAGGGCTTTTGACTAGGAACCACAGCCAGTTTATGCAGATGAACTATTAGGAGGCTTGCAATTAACCCCAGCTAAAGCAGCAAATGTGTCAAATAAAGTACGGTAATGGGATCAGACCAAACCTTGTGGAGAATAAAGCTTTGATGGTAGATGCTAGAGAAAACCCTCAGTGGTTATATTCCTGGGAAGGAGAGGCAAATAGGGTCCTAAATCCAGTCCCCAGAAACAGCAAGGACAGTGGTGCACAGGAGAGGTGTCCCCTGTAAATGCAGTGGCAACCCAGGAGTCTGGTTGTGAAGCCAAACATCTCTCCCAGGGATCTCTGTGAGACGCTGCCAAGAACACTCCTTTTGCATAAAGAGCAAACTAGAGGAAGGAAAGAAGACCATGTGTACGTTTGAGCTCTCTTATTCATGGGCTAGCAAAAAGAAAAGTACCCAAAAGTAGAGAAGAGCAGCGGTACCCAAAGTTTAGCCAGCTTTGTGTTTGGGACTGAGCAGCGCTGTTGTGCAAAGCCGTCTGTAGACATTCCCCCATCTCCTCCCTGCAAGAGTCCAGGGGATTTGCGCCAGGGGAGGTTTAGGATGGATATTAAGAAAAAATTCTTCACTGAAAGGGTTATTCAGCATTGGAATGGGCTGCCCAGGGCAGTGGTGGAGTCACCACGCCTGGAGCTATCTAAAAGCCGGGCAGACGTGGTGCTGAGGGACATGGGTCAGTGGTGGGTTTTGTCAGTGTTGGGTTGATGGTTGGACTGGCTGATCTGAAGGGTCTCTTCCAACCCAGGCCATTCTGTGATTCTATGAAAAGCCTTTGTTCTTAGTCTTAAGCACATCTGGCTGAATGCATTTGGGAAGAGGCAGCTGCAGCTGTGACATCCCTCAAATAGTTGCCCATCATGTCCTCGTGCCGTGCCCGCAGTTCGGGATGTCTGGGGTCATCTATAGGCTGTGGGAATCTGCTCTTGGGGCGATGGCCTCACGAGGTGCGTGATGGAACTAAGTGCTAAGGAGACAGATAAATACTGCTCATCTGCCTTCACTGGGATATTGTGGCAGGGGGGAGAACTCTGGGTGGGGATTTTTTGGCTGCACCTATTCCTGAGCAAGCACCAAATACAGCTTCATTCCCGGGCAGTGCCTGTCTTTGTGAGGTCTCTTTCCCTCCTCTGTTCTCTTTGTCATTGTGTGCATCTCTTTTGCTCCCCAGCCAGGGAATTGCTGCGAATAAAGGGTCAGAAGAGAAGAGAACCTAATTTGCTCTGCCCACAAGAGATGCTTTGTGTAAATAAAGAGAGATAATGGAAAACTACCTTCTGTCCTGAAAAGTTAATGTGAATGACTCACAGGTGGAGGCACAACCGGTGTTTGAAAGAGAATTTTGTGACAGTGACTAATCTTCTTTTTCTTGTGTGGGAAGTCAGGGATTCCACACAGAATACCGAGGCGTCCTCAGATATTTTTTTACTTTTTTTTTTATTTTTCATGTTTAGTTCTAAAAATGAGGAGGACTGGAACATAACCCTTCTGTAAACTTGTCATTAAGCCCTGGGAAAGTTTTGATTATGCTGGTGCTTCTTCTTTCCAAAATTGAATGTATTGTGTTTCAGAGCCCTACCCCGTATGTCTGCCCTGAGGAATCAGAAATACTCCGGGAACTTGCAAGGTCGGAGACAGCACCGTGTAGAATCCACTGCTTTTGTTTCATAATCCCGAGTATATATTTCCTGCCTCTTTCCTTATTCAGCAAAGATACGTAAAGGCTAAATGTAGCAGAAATTGAGCTTAGAGCAATTTTTGAACATGAAAACAGAGATTTATAATGGAATTTGGCAAGTGGATGTTACCTCCATCTCCCGCGTGTACTTGGGGGGCTGCAGCCATGCCTGGCCAGAGAGGGGGGTTTGGGCTCCTCTTCTCTCTTTCCTCCCTTCAGAACCAGTCCTCATCCGTTTGGTTGCTTTTGACCAGAGGATACGTGTGTGAAAACTTTTTTTTTGGGAGGGGGGAAAAAAGGGGCACTTGGAGATTAGTGACTATATTACTTGTATCTTAAGAAACAGGGAAGGAAATGAATTTCACTTGCAGACCACATAATCCCTTTTCTTTTCCCAGTCCTGCCAGGAACATTACACACACTGTGTGTTTTACATACGTATGAACAAAGTCCTCAATGCAGCAGCACCAAACTGCCCTTTCTACATCAGTTAACACCACTATTAAAACTACTTTATAGCTAGCAGGCACCCAATACTGTTTGCAAAGCAGCAGTTACTGTAACCCGCATTTTTGGGGGGTCCTTTTGTCCAAGCTTTACATTTCTGGTTCTGAGATTCCCTTCTGGAGCTGCGGGTCTTATTTATAAGGAGCACAGTGTCCCGGGCATGTGTCTTAATATTTGGATGTTGAGCTGAGCAAAGAAGAACTCGTGGCGAGTTGCTGGCTCACAGCTGTGACTTTTTAAAGCAGCTTTGGAATTTCTAAATACGCATGTGCCGTTCCCGTAACTGATCCTTCTGAAGTTTTTCTTCGCTTATCTGTTTCCAACAGATCCCTTAGACGGAGCTATTATTTGAACGGTCTATTAGGTGTCCCCTCCCCTGGTAGTTGCTCCAAAAATCTCTGCCTCTGGGCTGGGAGGAGAGGAAACCCTTGGCCTGTGCATCAGCCGGGATCAAAGGCAGCTGGGTGGGTTTCTCGGCATATAGGGGAAGCTTTGAGGAACTGCGTTCTCTGTCTTAGCTTTTACCAGCACTAATTATAGCCTGGGTAAAGAATGAATATTTTGAAGTTGTCAGGAGTCTATTTTTCAGCGTTCGTCACTATATTTTATTGGAATTGTGCCCCTGCCAAAGGAGGTTGGGCTTCAAACCAATCAATAGACACTGTGTATTGGTGCAAACTGCTGAAGGAAACCAGCAGAAGAAAATTGCTTCCTTTGCCATACTTTGCAGTTGCATCTTAAATGGTCGTTCTCTGACACAGTGATCCCAGCGTTTATTGACGAGCCTGCAAAATTTTGATGGCATTGTATTTTTCAGGAGGAAGCATTTCTCAGGATCAGAATTTGGGGGGCCAGCCAGTGATTTAAAGACCATGCTGGCTGGCAATATTAGAAAAGTGACTTTTATTTCTAGCCACATTTCAGCCCATTTCTGAGAGATCAGTTATGCCGGCTGTGGCAGAATTGAGTGCTGCAGTAATTCCTGTATAGGTAGTCCATGAAGTACTGCTAGTGTAAAGCTTTTTGAGAAATTTTTGATAATTGCATGTTGTTATTCCCATTAGGTGGTGGTTGTGAAGCATTTTTTAAGCCTGGAAGTCTACAAACGTAGGTAGATTCTTTTGGGAGGCTGTGAGGGGCTCCAGGCTGGAGCAGTGGGAATAAGGCAGCCAGGCAGGAGGTAAAGCCAGCGTTGCCTTCAGACCCTTGTGATATTCGGGGAAATTTCTGCCCAAGAGAAGTCAAGCCCTTTCTCTGATACCATAGCTGTATGGTCTCAAACCAAAATGAAGCCCTGTATTTCTGCTATAGAATAGACAAAGTCGGTGGGGGGCTATAAATCAATAAATAAGGCTGGTGAGCAAATAAAGAGTCAGATCTTCAGCCACAGTTTGTTCTTCTGCCTGCAACGACTGGTGTATTTTAAGGAGCCCATCACCTGCTCCAGGAGCAATAGAGCAAAGAATCCTTCAATGCTTCTGTCTGAACCGTGATGAAATCTATCCTCTGCTCATTGCTGCTTTGGGAGAGAGAGAGGGAAGTGAAGATCTTCCAGGTGGGATCCATACTGTGCTGTATTGTTGAGGGATTTTAACGTCCCGTACAGATGCTGGCTTCAAAAATCCTATCTTGGAAGCTCATGAATTAGAAAACGTAAAAATTATCCCTGTGTTCAGTAACCACACGCATCTGAGCAAGTTAATTGAAGGACAAATGGCTAGGAGATGGCTGGGTAGTGGAGTTTTGTAGCAAAGTGCTTGGTGTCAATAACACTTCAGGTAGAGGATAGAGGTCTTTGCTTACTGGTTTTTGCAAGCCAGATGAGTTTCTTGGCTGGGTTTGCAGCACGACATAATCACAGTTATGTCAGCACCTCTGCGGGAGCGATTTCTGAGCTGCAGGGGTCGTGGTGGGTGGCCACAGGTGCAGTCAAGGTCTCAGTAGATGTCTATCAGGGTGGAGGCCCATGTAGCTTTTCACCCTGAGTGGGCAGGAACGGAACGAGAACAGACCTTTGCAAATTCCTCTGGGGAAGAGAAGTGGGAGATGTTCAATATTCTCAATTAGCTTTCTGTTTTAGGATGAACCTGAGTTACAGAATCTCAGTTACTGCTGCAAAGCCCTTCCCACTGCTGGTGGGCAGAGGAGAGGTGTTGGGCAGGGGGAGCTGAAGGAATGAGATTGGGAAAATGGTTATAGTTGGTTTCTTGCAATTTTCACAACTAGGTTTTTCAAGTTGTTCTACATAGCACAAGGCATTTTTAAAAAAGCCTACATAGACAGCATTCCACAGTTGGTGTTATTACACAGGTGGGCATCTCATGGTGCCTTTTTCAGGTGAGTGAAGACTTCGGAGTTGAGCTGAACCATTAGTAGGTCCCTGCAGAACAATTATTCACCAAAATGCCCAGTAGAACTGTGTTTTACAGTATACAAAACTATTGTTTGGTGGTGTTTTGTTTTTTCCAGAGGTCCTTTATTCTGTGAGGAGTGTGATCTTATCCAAGAGCACACGTTCATCTGTTGTTATTGTGGTATTGCTGCTGCTTGATCTCGATCTCCGTAGAAGTTACTTCTCTTCAGGAACGTGCCAGAGCTATGGACGCTTACATCTAAAAATTGCAACCTACAGAGTAATAACTTTACAGCAGAATATGAATTGGTTGAGTTATAATGAACAATTGCTGCTTTCTTGTAACAAATGAAACTCCAAGGTGTAACGCTGAGGGATATTTTGAAAAAGAAGATGTCTTACAGTTGTGTTCTTTGTTTCAGTGGGACCCGTGGATAAAACACGGGGGTCTTTTTTTTTCCCCTGTGTGCGGGGTGGTCGGCTGGCTGGCTGCCCTTAGGAGAGTCACCAAATGATGACAGGATGGCACAGAGGGCTTCTCAACCATGAAAACGTGTCAGTACATGTTTAGTGAATGCCAAGGGTTACTTTTGTCACTCATAGCACTTACCTTAATGTAAGGATTACGGGGATTGCAACGGGGAAGATTCTGCCTTTTGGATTGTCTTCAGAACTGGCCGTGATTAATGCATAAGAGGTAATTAAGGATTTATAGGTTATGATTGAACATAGTTTTATACAGCTCTGCAGCACAGTGAATATATATTGTGTGTGCCCAGTGTAGCAGTAGGAAAGCTGTACAAACTGTGATAAGTAACAAGTAAACCCTGGGGTTTTTTGGTTTGGTTTGGTTTTTTTACTGAAATCTATAGTGTTTTCTGACTGCTCAGAAACTAATGCCTGGCATGTGTTATTGCTTAATTATGTCCTGGTAGGTGATTTACAATACGCACAACCTGATCCTGGAAAGCAATGGTCTTTCAAAATTATAATGTGTTCTTTATCCTTATTAAATCTTTGGATGTTGTTGGAATGTGGCTGTGGGCTGCTTTCACCCTCTTCAGTATGCCCTTGTAAAAATAAAAAAGTTGGTTGGTTTTTTGTTTTTTAAGTCTGGTTCTGATAGAGCCTCCCTGGTGCCAGGTTATATCAGCTATTTCAAACCCCTAAAATCCCTGAACAAATTTCATTACAAGTCTTTCTGTGACTGTTCATTTCTAACGTGCTTCTGTTCTCTTTTCATCTGTAACTTTATTAAGGGTGGTTGCCCTGTAATTCCTTGCTTCTTACCACCCTCTGGCTGACTCTGAGGGGGGCAAAAATCTGTAACCTCTTCTCTGCTGAATCTTTTGAGGGGACTTTGAAAAAGTATGAGATATGTTAGACAGGACTGGGCCAGCTGATGTGTTCCACGGGCTATTTCCCTTCATGTTTCTTAATGAGGAATGGTTATCTTGATTGGGCTGTGTTTCTGACAACCTTCAGAAGAATATTGCAGAGGAGTCATTGCGAAGCCCCTGTTTAAACAAAACACAGACCACGGGGATATGACATCTCTTTTGTGCTGTTTGTTATTGAATATCTTTGGCCTTCACTGACGGATCCTGTTTTTCATGGCGCAGGCAACTTTGATGCGGTCTTTGTTGTATAAAACAAAAGTACAGAATTTAATACAAAAGCAGTAGGAGAGCTGAAAAAGCACCTTAGTGACTCCCAAGCCCCAAGTGTCTGAACTGCTTTTTGAAATAGTTTTTCAGACATTTGTCAGAATTTCTCCAGCGTTGGCTCTGATCATTCTAAAAATTTCAGTGGCATTATCGTTACATCCCAGCCCTGCAAATAAAAGTGTCTGTAACTATTCATTTGAGTTGTCCCAGCAGAATGACAGCAATTCAGCCGAGCTGTGTTTGTGTGCAAGGTTAGGACCAAAGAGACCAGAGATGTTGCCAGCCGTGTTGAAGTGAGGATTAAGGACCTAGAAACGGATTCTGAAAGGGTAAACCACCTTTTAGGATCCTGGCAGGGTTGTCTGAATGACAACCTGGATAAAGAAGAAAGCATGGGTATGCTTAACAAAACAAAAGACAAAAATGTAGATATTAATAGTATCTATTAGTTCCTAATCTGTTTTTCATGCTGCAGCACTGAATTTTATTTCTTGGCTATCCTTACATGCCGAGCTGGCAAGATTTATCACAGTTCTTCTTTGCGCGTGATGCGGTGACTGAAATTACCTGAAATGGTGAGTAATCAGTGGCGTCCTCCATGAGAACAGATCTCGATTTTGCAACATTGCTTTCTTAAAATATCCTTCCTTAAAATATCTCATTCTGTTTTTTGAAGACAGTGGGTGGCATGTGAGAGACAGGAGGGAGCACGCACAGCCTGCCCCGGGGGGTCAGGAAACCCGTGGGGTTTTCCCTTCACTTTTCTTCCTGTGCTGCTGCTGCCACCAGAGAACGGAAAAATCTGTGCTGAGCTTTTCATGGGAGAAGGAGGAGATGGGTGGTCTTGGATTGGATTTGCTAGTGTTTTCGTGGGTTTTGCTTCATTTTATTTTCATGGTATTTTCAGTATTTTCTTTCCACCCTCAAAGGAATGCCATTACGCCGAGCTTGTCAGAAATGAATGTGTAGAGCTTCTCCCCCCCGGCCCCAAATTGCACAGCTCCTTGTTGCTTTAAAATCTCGTTTGAACCCTTATTCCTAAAGGGGTTGAAGTAGCCCAGGTACCCTTCAAGCATCGATGTCGGACTCTGGGGGGGCTGTAGTGAGGGTGAGGTTGGGAGGGAAGCTCCCCCAAGGTCTGCCCAGCACCCCTAACACAGCTCCCCTTGTCCTTTCCACGGGATATTGGGGAAAGCCGGGCAGCGGGGATGCTGCTGGGGATGTGGCAAAACAGTCCCCACCGTTTCAGCATGCCTTGGGTATTTTTCCCCTGTGGTTTTAGAGCCTGCTTATCAGATGCAGCTGGTTAATAAGGCTAACGAGCGTGTGAGATGAGAGTCAGGAGGATGGGCCAAGCTGCTGCTGCTGTGGCAGGAGAGGGGGACAGGAGAGCAGAGGGAAGGCTGAGCTTCCCCTGCCTGGCTGGGCTTACACGCTTTGCTTCAACACTCCTGCAGATCAGGCTTAAATTCAGCAGGCTCCATAGTTTCTGATGCGGTAGAGTTCGAAAACAGAACGAAATTTCATGTTACACAGGTCGGATGATCCATAAAGGATAGAATTACAGTTTTTCCAGACATAAAACCTAAACAGCCTTTTTAATAGATACAGTTGTTACTCAGTGTGGCATTTGGGTAAATTCAAATACCACTGGGCACAGAAAAAGACATTATGTGAAGGATTTTATCATTATGTTTTAAATTGAGTGTCCCAATTTGTCTGCTTAAAGAGCAAAAAGAATGAAAATAGGGAAAGAAATATGGAACTTAATGAATATTTAGGCTATATAACCTATTTTGTTGGTTGACTACTGAGAATTTTCTCTGTCTTAATCATATCTCTACAATTTGAGCCCGTCTTCCCTCCTGCACTTTTTGTTATTTTGGAATACGGTTTATGGTCATGCTTTGGATTGTATAGTTGCAAACAGGTCCACAGGGAGGAATCAGGCACAGTCTTTGTTCAGAAATGTTGATGGTTTTCGTGGTGATTACTGCAACTACAAAAAGATCTGAGACAGCGTAAGGTCTCCTTTTTTTCCCTCATTATCCCTTGTAAAATACACCTTTTCCACTGCAGCCTTTGTCCTTCTATTTTTTTAAGTTTATAACATATGAGGGAGCCACTCAGTTGCTTCATGATGTCTAGCATTCTTTCTCTTTCCTTCATATATTATAAGTAACAGTTTTCTATATGACTAACCTCAGCTAGTTGTACATGGCAGATGAGACCATCACCCAGCCAGGCTTTGGCCAGACCTCCCACGGCCTGTTGCTGTTGGCCAACACTGATTCCTGTCTCATTAGTCTCTGAAATGCCTATGTCTTGCCTCACCATCCCAAGAAGGGCTGGTGACTAGCCCAGTTTTCTATCACCATGTTCTCAAGTTTACATTTTAAGTTAATTTAGCATAGTGCTTAGAGATACGGTTTAGTGATGGGTTTTGTCAGTGTTGGGTTGATGGATGGACTCAATGACCAGAAAGGTCCCTTCCAATCGGGGCAATTCTGTGATTCTGTCTTCTGTTCTGGATTCTCAAGGAAGAGCAGAAACCAAGTCTGAGGCCTCTTTAGGGAGAACGAGCTTTCTTGTACTATAGCCCATATTCAGGCAACGGGTGCCAAGTGGAGCTTATGTCTTTGAGTAGTATTTCATAGAACCACAGAATGGTTGGGGTTGGAAGGGAGCTTAAAGCCCATCCAGTGCCACCCCCTGCCCTGGGCAGGGACACCTCCCACCACAGCAGGTTGCTCAAAGCCCTGTCCAACCTGGCTTTGAACCCTTCTAGGAATGGGGCAGCCACAGCTTCTCTGGGTTATCTCTTATTTTAGATGTCCTGGCCTCATGTAGGATGTGTCAGAGTCCAGAGCTGCCCTGCGAGGAGAGGGCATGACTCCTCTCTGTTCTCAAAAAACGTGAAATCAGGGAGAAATGCTGCTGGGTTGTTGTCCCGACCCCAGTGCCCCTCTGCAGAATACGGGCACCTGCAAGTAATTTGCTTCACCAAAAGGGGTGGATGCACTTGGTGACTGAGCTGCAGGGCTGTACTCCCCATGACTGCAATTGTTAGTTCAGCCAAAATCCTGTGCAAAAAAAGTATATTAGAACATCAAAGTGATTGGGAGAGAAGAGAAAGGATAAGGGTATATCCAAGGCGTAAATATGATATGTGCCTCTATGTGCCACCATATTTCAGGGTAACTTAAGAAAGGCTGAAGGTTTGGGAATGCACACAAATATTGACTGTTAAGTATAGAGAGGTTCTTAACCTTCACATTAAAGGAAACTATAAGATGCTACAATGAATGGTTTACTTAAATATGATTCAGTAATATAGCTACTTAAGCATGATTGCCCTGCCTTCAGGGATTTCTCTCCGACTTCCCATTCAGGTTGTATCTGCCTGGCAGACATACCTGATCTTGTTGAAACTTGTGTAAACCTGGGCAGGTTTTAAACTACCCACCTGGGAGGATAGTGCTAAAGGAGCAGAGCTCTGTGAAAGCTAAATAGCCTACTTTGGGCAAGCTCAGAGGGTCCCTGGGCAAGCTCGGAGGGTCCCTGAGCTCGGTGCTGCCTCACCTCTGGTCCTACACAAGTACCTACCATAAAATCAGCAGTACAGTTCTAAATGTGGTGGGTTTAATGCTAAAACAGGTATTTTTAAGCATTGACAATACCTTTCCACTAAATTATGGCTGATATTGAGGGGGAAAGAGCAGTTGATGGGAGAGTGGGAAGTTGTGAATATCTGCTAAAAGAGAACTGCTTGGGAGCCGAGGATCCGAAAGCCAAATCTACTTTTTCCATGAACTCTGGGCACGTTTGCTCATTTGTATGCAAAAGTTAAAATTCAGCTTAGGTTGAAGGAGCGTAGAAGCCATATCTCAAAAGATAACAATGGTACTGAGCTAAAGTAAATGATTTGCTAATTATGACAAAACAGGGAGAATGTTTCCCATTCTGCCCCTCCAGTGGATGGTTTTCAGGCGGCTCATTTCTACTGAAAAATGTTCGCATTCGAAGCAATTGCACATTGCGTGTAGATTTTGCAAACAAGATATGAAACTAGTTTCACTGCTCGGGAAAGGATATTAAAGTATTAATTCCACAACTTGTCATTGCCCCAGCACACATTTGCAAATGCAGCAGTATAGAAGCGGTAGTTTTCTGAGAATTTGCCCATATGTAGTGAGCCCAAAATAACAAATTTAATGGAACAGAATGGCAGCCAATGCTAATTTACACTCCGGCTCACTTACCATATAATTTTTTCCTGAAATGGCATTCCTATTTTTGAACTCGTTTAAGAGTAACAAAATACTTTAGAATATTTGCTAATATGCTGTGAATTATTACGGTGAACAACATTCACTAATGTTTATTCCAACTAATTATACTTTTTTTTTTCTTCCTTTTTAACTCATTTGCTTCCAATATTCAGAGATTTAAAAATTATCTCTTCCACGTTGCAGAAAATCATCCGTTTTCCTGTGAAATAGCACAAGGCTCCTCTCTGCTGTACCCAGAACAAGGGTGAGGGGGGAAAAAAAGCCAGTCCTTGTTGTAAATAATTTGGAAACTCAGATTAAAACACTGACATGGGTAGGGGTGAAAATACAAGGAAACATGGGGTGTTGTTGGCTCAGCCACCTGAGCTTAGTGGTTGCCTTTTTCTCTTTGAGGCATTGTGGTCAGGAAAGGCTTTCCATAAGGAACAAGGAGCCTTATATTTCTTTATGAGGAACTGGAGCAAAGCCAATGGGCAAAATGGATTTTTTAACATTTAGTCTTCTTGCCGTGCTGCAACAAATGAATTAAAATTGGTGTTTATTATGATATTTATTGATTTAAAGTGAGAAATCTGTCTTAAAACTACTTTTTTTTTTTGTCTTGAAAAATGTCATGTGAGACATTCTTGGGTCTGTCTTTGACAGTCCTGGTTACAGCCTGTCACAAGTTCTTGGCGTTACTTGATAAATCAGAATTCACCCAGAATTTTTGCAGTTTTTTCCATGGACATTGCATATAGATTACATTTTGACAATAAATACATGAAAATAAATACATGGAAATATCAATGCTGAAGCAGCTCTTTATCCAGATTAAAAAAAAATAAAATCATATATATACGCAGTAGGATACCTGTGCCTGGGATGCTGGGTCTTTTTTAGATCTAAGCTCTGGTTCGATATTCATATTTTCATGCTGCAAAGAAGTTTAGGCCATTGTTAAGTTTTCATGTGTGCAACCTGGCAACTCTATAGAATGAATACTGGTGTTTCTTCTTTGCTGACTGCTGTGGGCTGGCCTATTAGCTGTAATTTAAAAAAAATTAGAAAAATAATTTAAAAAAACACTCCAAAAAGCAAAGACATTTTTATTTCATTTCCAGCTAAGTCATGTATAAAGGGTGAATGTAAACGCTAATTCTGAAGAAATAAGAAAGATTGAAATAAGTAAGATTGACTGATTTATCTCGATGACTGGTCTAAAGATAAATGCTGTGCATAAGTTGTCTAGAAGTTCGACAAGCGCTTGGTGTTACGGGTGATTGGCTCACAGACCTTCAGGATGACCACCCCTTTCTCATGCTTGCTTTTGGTGTGTTTGGGGTTTTTTCCTTAAAAAAAAAAAGAGATTTTGAGTATTGTGACAATTTATGCTCCTCAACTCACCTCCTTTTAAAAATTTCCTTCCTGTTTCTGGTCACTCTTTGTTAACCCAATAGCTGGAGAAGAAAGCTCCTTACCTTAAATGTTCTCCTAAAAATACAGTGCGTACCGTAGAACTCCATTTTACTCACACCTCTAAGGCACATTCTTGTAAGTGTAATGTTTATATACTCTTCGAGATATTTATATTCATAGCTCTGGCTGCACTTTGTGCTTTGTTTTGCTTGCATGGGTAAGAGTTGTGATGGATTCGTTCACCCTAGATGATATTTATTCCGTTTACTTCATTACACATAATCCACCTGCGCTAGATCTTAAGGTCTGTGTACAGTTTATACTCTACTGGAGAGCTTATCAGCTTCTCTGCAGGCGGCTCCATTTGAATTTTAAAACTTAAAATGAATGAATTTGTGCTGCTGCTTGAGTTTCTGCGCAGAGCTGCTCTTGCACCCTCCTGTTGGGGAGATAACTGGAGGATATCGCGCTTGCGGGTTGTCGTTGATTTTGGTTGAAGGGTTCACGATTTCCCCCTGATCAGCAGCTATTTTTACTACTCTTTTTTTTCCTGTGCTCCCCCACCTTTTTCCCCTTCTGGGAAAGTCTGGGATTTGTTGGCTGGGATAAAGACATCAGGAAGAACAAGAGCAATTGGTACTTTTAATTTTAGAGACAATCAAAGTCCTGCCCCAAGTGTACAAATAACGTTCCTGTAAATCATTCGCTTCATTATCCTGTAAGACAAGTGTTAACTCACTCTTGGTTTCCAAGTCAGGTAGGACTTTAAGAAGCTGCTGAATATTGTTGGAATTTCTTATTGGTAGCCTAAGTCTCTGCACCTTCTTTACAAGACATGCCCAAAGTCGTCGTAACATCAGATTTTAAAATCAAATTGAATTTATGAATGCATTAAATTCTTTTAGCTTATCAATGTACCATAATCCACTCAAACCAGTCATCATTAAACATCCTAGGGATTTTATACATTCTACCATTCTACAAGATATAGTTAAGTATCTTTTCTGATAAATCAGGTGTTTCAAGAGAGGAATAATTAATCAAACCGGTGCTACAGTTCCTTAGTATGATGAGTTTCTCTACCTAACTTAATTGCATGTAAAGTATATGACTTAATTGGACTTAGAAGACATTTGTTCTTTCCCCTGAGAATAAAATCCATGTTACATTGTCCTTGTTAAGGAGTGGGTTGGTTTTCAAATGGTGCTGTCTATTTGGGTCATCTTCTTCTGTCAACATAGAGTAACAGAATGGTTGGAAGGGACCTTAAAGCCCACCCAGAGCCACCCCCTGCCCTGGGCAGGGACACCTCCCACCAGACCAGGTTGCTCAAAGCCTCCTCCAACCTGGCCTTGAACCCCTCCAGGGATGGGGCAGCCACAGCTTCTCTGGCCAACCTGGGCCAGGCTCTCACCACCCTTCATTATTGCAAGAGGTGCTTGCAAATTACTGCTTGTTCTGTGGACTAGAGGATGCCTTTCTTCCAATAGAAATAGTAACTAATGGAGAGAAGGATGGTGTTGAAGTAGCAAATTCTCTTTTAGTCCTTTATTTTGATTTCTCTGGTTAAAAAGGGCACTCTTATCAACTCTTGGGAGACTATAAAATGATGGGCAGAGAGAAACAGGGAGAAGATAGAACATGAAAATTAGAAGTGCAGAGTTAGCATCCATTTCTTTTCATAGAAAATTGTGAAATCTTGATGAAATAGAGCTAGAGATAATTGCTTTTTTGTTTAACTAGAAGTGATTTCTACCTCCAAATATTCTGTCCAATATGTTTTGACACTGTAAAAGTCATGGCTTTGTGTTTCCAGTTTAATCAAATAGAATATCCGTTATTTTGAAATACAATTTTATTTTTATATTTCTCGTATTTATTCTTTAACATATTTAAAGCTGCATTAAATACAGATCTGGCTATGACGTAAGCTATCTATCATGAATGGTAGCTTAATTTTGGTTTTATTGGAATTAATGGAATTAGTAGGACTATTTCCTTACCTGTACTTGCAGGAGAGATTGAAGAAGGAAGACGTTTTTTGACAATTATTACCAATTCTTTCTTACACAGACACACTGCTTTGTTTCTTGACCCCAGATTTTATTTATTATGGAAATAGTTTTGGGGGTTTCATCTTAATTTCTATGTTTTCCTTCTTTTTCATCTTGGGTGCTCAGTTTCTCTTTGAGTGATTTGCCTTGGTTTACAGTCACAGATGCACTTGCATGCGATGACCAGTGATGACCTTCCTTTTCCTGCCCTGTCAAGGTAAAAGCAAGCGATATTAATGAAATGTCTGCTCATTTGAGGGAGCCCTTTTAAATTCGCTTCTTGCAAGTTTGTGTATATTTCTTTTTGGTTTAATACTAACCACATTAATGTGTTCAAATGTGGGGTTGGATTTTACTTTTTCTTTATGTCTGAAGCCCACACCACTGTGTATGAGCTGTAAGTCGTAGCTGTCTTGTCCTGGGTTTCTCTTCTACATTTTAGAAAATAAAAAGATGAAAAATCACAGCATTGAGATCAGTGGGATTACACTCATGTTAATGCCTAAAAGAGGCTATGCATGGCATCTGTTTCATCTTAAGTGGTGAATGATTTGAAGGAATCTGCGGTAGGTGAAGGAACTTCATTAGCCTGTGGGTGCAGCAGTGCCGAGCACCGTGAGGGAGCACCTTCCCTTCTGCACAGCCTAATTTTGTTGAGGAGATAAATTACAGGGTGCATTTTGTCATGTTGTGTTTTGGTGTTAGCTGATTGTAATTATTGTTCAGGGGGTTACTGAAGTTAATTTTTGTATGGGAGAGAGATGTAATTTTCCTAGCTATATAATGCAAAGCATGTTCAACTGTCACTAATACATTTAAGTTTCATTAGAGTGAATTGTTTATCCTGATTAGACAGAGCTGTAGTGTGCCTGAAAGAAAAGCAGAGAGGTTATAGGATGTGCTTATAGCTGTGTGCTCTGCATTGACACGAGATTTTAAAAGGAGATGCTCTCCAAAGTTTTGAGGGGAGACCTTCTCACTCTCTCCAACTCCCTGAAAGGAGGGTGTAGCCAGGGGAGGTCGGTCTCTTCTCCCAAGGAACAGGCCATGGGACAAGAAGAAATGACCTCAAGAGTTGCCAGGGGAGGTTTAGGGTGGATATTGGGAAAAATCTCTACACTGAAAGGGTTATTAAGCATTGGCAGAGGCTGCCCAGGGCAGTGGTGGAGTCCCCATCCCTGGAGGGATTTAAAAGCTGGGCAGACGTGGTGCTGAGGGACACGGGTCAGTGGTGGGTTTGTTAGTGTTGGGTTGATGGTTGAATGATCAGATGGCTGATCTGAAAGGTCTCTTCCCACCCAGGCAATTCTATGATTCGATGAACATGAGTTTAAATAAATTAAGTGGGCAGTGTTGTGATCTTCCCAGCTGCCCACAGTCGTGAATCATGATGTGCTTTCATGGATACGTACCTTTCCCTCTTGCTTCCCTTTTGGCCGCTGGCTACCGCTTGCTTTCCATCCCGTTCATTAGTAGCAAGAAGGTGTGTTAGTTCTCGGTAATTTCCAGTGTCTCTTCCCTTTTTATGCCCTTAGTTTCTGAGCCCTGTGACTTGCACCTTCTCATAGCAGAACTTGAATGTCAAATAATTCTACAGCCGTTGGGAAAATGAGTTGGGTGCGACACAGGCTGTGGGTCAGATGTCTCAGAGTTTTTCTTTGAGACTGAAAGGGAATCTGAAATAATGGTGGCCTTAAGTGAAATCGTGAGCAGCCTTTTTGGGAATACAAATCTTTTGAGGGAGAGAACTTGAAATCAGTAAAACTAAGCTGGATTACCCAATGTAGGTAGCAGTTGCCAGCAGATACGTGTCATTGGCACAGCCACAGTGTTTGAGAGTCCTGATGGTGGGTTGTCTACCCTGCTGTCCAAGCATGTGTGCAACACCCTGCATGTGCTTTGAAGGTAAAGAGGAGGGTGAATCTGATTTCTGCTCTTACCAGTGTGCTCGTGTTTATCCCCTGGGGAGATGACACACGTTTTTCATGAGGAACACAAATGTCATTACAAGGGGAATATCTGAATAAACAGAATTTGTTTTAATCTCTCCTGGTAGCTACTGGGGCCTGCCTTGGTAGAGGTGCCGACAGGACTATATGGCATTAGCTGTTTTTAGGAGCCTGGCAGTTCCCTGGATTTTGTACTTGGCCTTGTGATAAGTCAGTTTTATATTGAAAGAGTTCCTCCTGCCTGGTGAGCAGAGAGTGAGGAGAAAGTTAATAAAAGAAGCAGGGTTTCTCTGTTTCTGTAGGTCACATTTTCATTAAAAAGAACTGTATTTGTATCATTTTGTAACAAGACCTTTGAAGGCAGCATTTCACTTGCTCAAAATGTAGTAGAGCGATATTGATGTTTTCTGTCAACGGGGAAAGCTCCGCAGGCACTTCCAGTGGCAGAGGCTAGTGCCTTGTGAACGGTGGGCCAAGGGAGGGGGCAAATCTCATCATCCTCATCTTCTCTCTTACGGCCCTTTGTTTAATATCACCGTTTCCTGGCTCTTGGGTATCTTAGCAATTGGTTTAGCAGTTTGTCGGCTGATTGGTGGGACTCCAAGATGAAAAATTAAACAGCCCTTTTAAATAAATCTGCCTTTTTTTTTTTCCCCTCAAGAACTTTGAGGTGATGAATTAGAAAGTCTGCTCTGGTCAGAATAATTACACTTATTATCTGTAGGTATCTATCAACCTCATTGTCCTTTCTCTGTAAATATCAGCAAAGGGTTTTTCGGTTGTTTCTCGCTGTGTGTTGACTCTGCATCTGGTGATGGACCCGTTTCTTCTCCATTAGTCATGTAACGACACTAAAAATAAATCCATGTTAAAACTTAGAGCAGCGTTGTGTCAAACATTAACTTTCAGGAAAACCACATGTATGGAGTTTAATTGGTAGGTGAACTTAAATATTAGCCAGCATTTCCCCTCTTTCTTTCCTTACCCCTACCCAGAGCCATGCAGTTGTGATTTATTTTTCCTCGGTGTTTCAGATTCTTTGAAAAATACACTTTAAGACTGTAGGATCCTAAATATCTGTAACATTGTCCTTTGACAGCACACAATTTCTGTTGTGGGGTTTTGTTTGGGTTTGGTTTTATTTTTTTGCATTGTCTTAAATTACCATAGTAAATTATAACAATGGCAGCGCTTTATCATTTTTGAATGAAGAAAAGCCCTTTTTTTATCTTTAAAGGAAGGATGCATATGCATAAATGAGTCTAATTTATTTAAATGTTTTGTGTACGAACTACACAGAGTAATTGTCTACTTTGGGGAGTAAAAAAGAGTTAATACCACTTACAGCTTCTCAATGCTATTATGAAGCATCACATTAGTTACCATTAATACGACATAATGAAGAAGGTGTAGAAAGATACATCCTTTGTGTTTAAATGGTTGACGATGCTTTGTTTGTAAAAGAAGAGGAAGAAAATGCCTGAAGGGGGGTATAGGAGAGATGGAGAGGGACTTCTTATAAGAGACTGTAATGATAGTACAAGGGGTAATGGTTTTAAACTGAAAGAGGGGAGATGGAGCTGAGATGTGGGGAAGAACTTGTTTGGTGTGAGGGTGGTGAGAGCCTGGCCCAGGTTGCCCAGAGAAGCTGTGGCTGCCCCATCCCTGGAGGGGTTCAAGACCAGGTTGGAGGGGGCTTGGAGCAACCTGGTCTGGTGGGAGGTGTCCCTGCCCAGGGCAGGGGGTGGCACTGAGGGGGGGGCTTTAAGGTCCCTTCCGACTCTAACCATTCTATGATTCTATGAAATTGTCTCCTTTTTGCAAAGTTCAGTTACTTGCATACATCTTGCTTACATATGCACTATATAGGGGTTTTTATCACCAAATTGTGCTGTGCCACCTAAGGGCTGACGTTGTGCTTCCTGTCAAATTCCTTTTTTTCCTTTTTTTTTTAATCCCCCAGTAACTGGAAGCTCTTCAGCTATAGCTTCCGTGAGACAGGAGTGCTGTTATCTGCTACACAGGTCAGTGTGGAGAGAAGCTTTAAGGAGAAACCCAGTGCATTTCAACATTGAGGCCTAATTAATTGATTGTGTGCACCCAAACGACTCTCCATCCCCTACACGTACCTGATCTGCTGCCTGTCCCTATTGATCTCCAGTAGGTCAGGTTTCCTTTCAGACACCCCCCCAGGTTAGTGGTTCATGTTTAGTTACCAAGGTGAGGAGTTAATCCCGTCAGGCACGTCTGGGGCTGGAAACCTGCCATCCTCACAGCCACTGCCTTGTCTTCCCCTGCTTGAGAGGATGCCAGAATTAGAACTGCTTTTAATTACACAAAGGCTGCTGTGATTGCTTGATCTTTTGCGTAGCGCACCCATTGTAGATCTCTACTTTAAAGCAGCGTGGACTTTCTCCAAAGAGGAGGAGGTCTTACTCATCCCTGTGCCTCCTCATTTATCCATGCGGAGTCGCAATCTGTCCCTACCTCTGAGGGAAGATTTAACGCCGGAGGACTGACATGAAAGTTCCCATTATTGCAAGATTTCCTGCCTCTCGTGAAATACGCTACAAACTTTCTTAGGAATTTAAAGCTGTGCTATATTTGTCCAGTGAGAACAGTATATTTTATGATGCATTACCCCTGCTGTTTCATTAATTTTAGGACTGAATCCCCTAAAATGTAGCTTGAGTGAGCAAGATTCTACTGGAGTCCGTTTTAGTGAAAAGTATAAATGGATTTATTTATGCAAGTCTGAAGGAAGCTGAAAACTGAAAGTTAGTGCAACATCTGTTCTTAAATACTGCTTTCCCCTGCAGTCCATGAATAACTCTGATTTATGAACCTGTAAGATTATATTGGAGGGCAAATATTAGTAAATACTTTGTTATTTCCGAGGTGTATATTCTCACACTTCTAAATTTCTTCCTTTCCCTTGTTTCTTGCAGTTTATTCTGGTGCAAAATTAAGAAAGTAACTTGTGAGATAATCCATTCTGCACCTTTTTTTAATGGTGATGTTGGAAAGTATCTTTCCACTGATCAAATTATACTCACAAAAAGCAGCGTTCTGGGACGTTACTTAGAAATAGATCCTCGGTGGTGATGAAAAACAGACCAAAAAAGTTCCTGTCCTTCTAAATATATTCCTAAAAACTACACTGAGTTGAAGAAGAAGCATTGAATTATTACAGCGTTTTTCAGTGCAGTTGGTGTCGAGCTGTATATTCAGGACTGGCAAGTCAATTGTCTGGATGTGGCATTATCTGATGGCACTCAGTAAACCCTTGCACACAAAAAGATATGAAGAAATGCTTCATTGGTTCCTTCGGAAGGTGGGTTTTTTTCTCTTTCGGAGAACATGATTAATATACTTGACTAACTTGTTGTACATCAGAAAACAGGAAGACTAAAGGGAAGATAGGTGTGGGCAAAAGAGGTGCAAGAGATCCTAAAAAAATAACACAGCCTTTTCCCAGCATTTCTGGCTTTTACTAAAGGTAATGAAATTTAATTTTGAATTATATTTGGGAGTGTCTGTGCTTGAGAAGTCTGTAGGTCTTGACTGAACCTGATAAAACTCAATGTTATACATGGAAACCGTTTCTTTAACAAGACTGGAAGTGTGCAGGACCTGTTTGGTGGGATTGGCTGTGTTTACCAAGCTGGCTGCTACTTCCCCTTAGTTACAGAAATGTTTACTACTTGACCTGTTCTCAGATGCATATAACACAGGCTTGACATTTTCAGGGCCAGGTGTTTAGAGTTTTATTTGTGTTTTGCATGGGAAAAAAAAATCAGCCAAAAGATTTTAGAGATTTCTGAAAGCAGTGACTAAGGGATATGTGTTTTGTCTGCATCAAAAATACAGAAGCAGTGTGATGTCCCTCAGCCTTCAAGCAAGGACTTGACTCTTCGTGAGGAATTTGTGTCAAGGGAGTGGCTTTTTCTATTCCTGTGAGAACTCTGTTGGAGTTGTGAGCCTTTGTAAAATTACATCTCAGCAGAGACTTGTTAAGGAGTCAAAGTCTAATTCCCCATAGGTTCTATGATTCTGTCTACATTAGCAGGTTGCTGGCCAGTACCGTAAGAGGCTGAGCAGATATTTATTGCTGCCATTCTGGGTTGCTAAAAGCAGTTTCCATCTAGGCCCTGGAACAGAGCAGGACATGTGTGTGCCCCCCTGTGCTCTTCATAGTCTGGTAGTTTCCTGGCATCATAGGAAATGAGTGGAAAAAAAGAAGGGAAAAAGAGGTGAACCTGCAAAATAGGAAAAAAACTTGGCATCAAGTCTGTATGAGGGAGAGACCGGAGACTGAAGGTCAGTTCAGCAGAGTGTAGGTTGCAGAGGATCTGGAAAGCTCAGTGCGAGAAAGCTCAATTACTAGAAATAAATTCTTTGCTGTGAGGGTGGTGAGAGCCTGGCCCAGGTTGCCCAGAGAAGCTGTGGCTGCCCCATCCCTGGAGGGGTTCAAGGCCAGGCTGGATGGGGCTTGGAGCAACCTGGTCTGGTGGGAGGTGTCCCTGCCCAGGGCAGGGGGTGGGACTGGATGATCTTTAAGGTCCCTTCCAACTCTAACAATTCTGTGATTCTATGCAGAGGAGCTGAGTGTTGGGGCTGGAAATCACTGGGCAAGAAGAGCCAAGGGGAATGGGGCTGCTAAAGGAGAAAAAGGGGTAGAGAGTTGGAGCAAACAGCAAAGACACAGGACTAGAAGGTGGGAGCTGGTGGGATGACTGAGATCATGGAAACTGGAGTATCTGCCATCAGAGGAGAGGCCAAGAAAGCTGGCACTGTTTGATCTGGAGAAAAGGAGGTTCAAGGGGATCTCATCCATGTGTACAAACACCTGATGGGGGGGAATAAAGAAGGAGGCAGGCTCTTTTGGGTAGTGTGCATTGAAAGCGCAAGAGGCAGTGGGCACAAACTGCAATAAGGGAAACTTTTTTACCATGAAGGTGGTAGAACACTGGATGAGGTTGCACAGAGAGGCTCTGGAGTCTCCATCTCTGGAGACACTCAGCACCCAACTGGACAGTGCCCTGGGCAGCCTGCTCCAGTTGACCCCTCTTTAGCCAGCGGGGCCAGTCCAGACAATCTCCAGAGGTGCCTTCTGACCTCAGCCGCTGGGTGATTCTGCGAGTAGGGCAGGCTGGAAAGCAAGCACCATGATGAGAAACCTGGAGTCAAAACAACAGAGTCTGTGTGGGAGAAGTAATTCTGGCAACAGGAGTGAAGTCGGGGAAAATTAGATGTGGGTCACGGACAGCCTAGAGGAGAGATAAGAAAGGATCAGCTGTAGAGAAAGCTGAGAAATGAGCCTGAAGTGTAGTCCAGGATCACTGCCTGTCACTGTTTTTTAAATGCTGGCACAAAACTGCAAAGCTGACAACAAAGTTGATTGAACTGGGCTCCCCAGTTCCAGAAGGACAGGGAACTGCTGGAGAGGGTACAGCAGAGGGCTACAAAGATCATGAGGGGCCTGGAGCATCTCCCTTACGAGGAGAGGCTGAGGGACTTGGGGCTTTTTAGTCTGGAGAAGAGAAGGCTGAGGGGGGATCTGATCAACACCTATAAATACTTCAAGGGTGGATGTCAGGAGGATGGGGCCAGGCTTTTTTCAGTGGTGCCCAGGGACAGGACAAGAAGGAACGGGCACAAACTGGAACATGGGAAGTTCCAGCTCAACATGAGGAGGAACTTTTATGATGTGAGGGTGGCAGAGCCCTGGCAGAGGCTGCCCAGAGAGGTGGTGGAGTCTCCTTCTCTGGAGACATTCAAACCCACCTGGACATGTTCCTGTGGGACCTGCTCTGGCAGGGGGTTGGACTAGATGATCTCCAGAGGTCCCTTCCAACCCTATGTCATTCTGTGATTTTGTGAAAATATGTCACCCTGTATCTGCCCTAGGTTGTCCTTCCCTCCCTGTTGCCCCATTGCCTCAAAGCTACAGGTGTCCGTGTGGATGTGGAAAGCTCACAAGCTGGTGGTGATTCTGGTGGATATCAGCGTAATAGCACAAATGGTTCTGTGAAGGAACAGAAGTTGTACCCGGGTGTCAAAGCCAAGGCTTCGTGAGGTAGGAAGTGCCAGACTGTGATTGCCAGTGCCATCACTTATTTGCTCCTCTGCAGGGTATGCGCTGAGATAATGTGCAGTTGTCTCATTAGCAATAATCTTTAGCTCATTCACTGAAGAGGATGATTGTGCTCTGGGGTGTCTCGTAAAGATTCAGTTATTTAATAAAGGGGTCTCTTGGCAGTAAAACCCTTGCTGGATTTATAGAAAGTTGAGACTCATTGGCAAATAAGGCAAAAGACTTCGGGAAGAGAAGGAATCCCTTTTTTTGATTAAAGAAATTGAGCTCTGCTCTCAAACCCCTGGGTTCTGTGGAAATTTCAGAGTGATTCTAGGTAGGTCTTATTAAACCAGATATTTCACAAGAGGCCATTGATAGAATTCAACCTGGGCCCCTGCCCTGGGGTGCCAGTGAGCGACCTACAGAACCGCTCATTTTTCCCAGCCCCAGCTGCAGGGAACAGGAACTGCAAAATATTTTGGAATAGTAGCCCTGTTGTGTTTGTGACAGCCAGTGATACAGGAAGGTAGCTTTATGGGGGGAAAACGATGTAATTTATTAGACTCAGTAGTACACCTGGAAAAAAAAAAAAAAGCCAGTCTTTTTTGGGCAGAGAAGCCCGAGCTGAGAATGACGGGCTCTGTCTGCAGAACAGGTCGTGCCGGCTCAGCCTGGGCGAGGGCCAGGGGAGGCCTGTGCTGGGGAAAAAGGAGTTTTCCAAGTAGAAAATGACTAATTTTGCTCTGGAGTGTTTAACGCACTACCGATAGGGTTAGTTATGTGCCTGTGTGGCTTGCAAATGTGAAAATAATGCATAACTATCTGCTTTGGCATGTGGAGGGATATATAAGGAAATAAGCCGTTTAGCGTCAAATTCAGCTATTAATTACCAAGATGTCTAAGCAGAGAATGCAGTTCAATCCTAAACTCGATAACTTCCCTTGAATTCATTTATAGTTTGATTGTCTTTTACAATACAAAAAATTCCTGTGGTGATTGCTCATGAAAACTTGTCTGTTGTCACCTGAGCTACTTGCGTAGGCTCTAAGTGCACTGAGATGGATCCTTTGGCTCTGCCCGTGCCACACTGATTATTGCCAATCTCTTCCCACAATCTCCAGTTTTTGGGTGGGTTTTCTCTTTTCTCCTCTCGGATGGGTGTTCAGGCCGTTGCCTTTTTCTCAGCTGCCTCTGAGCATTCGCAGCCCCTGGTGGGGTGCCCAGCAGTGCTTGGGCAAATACCCTTCCCCTACTTTTAAAGTGACACTTGCCTGAGAAAAAGGGAAAACTAGTATCAAAATAAATGGCGAGATCAATACAGGCATGGCTAGACTGTTAGACTTTGAGCCCATAGCTCTTGGTGATGTATTTGTGATACCCGATGAAATCCTCTTAATTTTTTAAATCCTTGCTGAAAAAGTCACAGTGTGTGACTTCAATTTATTTCTCACTTCTCTGGAGAAAGTTTGATGTTTTAGCAAGTTGTCTTTATGTAGGAAACCTCTGAGCAATGGGGAGAGACAATAACGGTTCAAGGCTTCATTGGTATTTAACATTAACCCCTTTAACCTTTTTTAAGTTACTTGCTGACCTCTTTATTAATTGCAACATTTGAGCTAATAATTGATTCAAATAAAGCGTACTTAATTTTCTCCTAATTTCTGTGGAGACATCATTTGCATATCTAAAGAAGTTTTTGGGGGTATGTGAGGTCTCTGTGGTGTGCCCTGAAGGACAGCACCTCCATGCTTAGGGCCCAAGCTCCAAGGCCCTCTCCGGGTGTTTGCCACTGCTTCCAGCCCCCATGGAGCCCCCAGCCCCCATAACACTGGGATGTGACAGCTGGTAGCCACCATTGACTTGTTTTCCAAGACAACATCCCCCATTCTACCTTTTGTAGGCCTTTTCCCCCTCCTGGAAGAAGGAGGATGGGTGAGAAATGCAGGATCTCCCCTAGAAATGAAGGAGACACCACATTCCTCTTGCCTTTCTGAGCAAAAAATATACTTGTGGCCCTGATCTAAGCAAGGTCCTGGGTTTTCTAGCCCATTTCTGGGTATTATGGACAATAAAATGACTCACTGCAGTTGCTGTCTAGAGGATTCAATAGATATTATTCATCAACCAGGGGATATGCAAAGCAGCTGCAAATTATAGTAAGATTTCTTTGAGTTCCTTTCTTTGGGTATTGAATAGTTAGAAAAAACTACTTTTATGTTACAGAACATCTCAACTTGTGTCCAGCTGATTTTCTGCAAAGCTGTATTTGCATTTGTCGCATCAAAATTACTAATATTTGCCTGTCATATAGAGTGGAGGTGACCACGAATGGTACCCATCCCAGTGTTTCCCAGGCTTCTGGGGCCAACTGGGTTATATTCCCTGTGCCCGTGCAGCTGCTGTCCCACCACCACCACACGGGGCTGGAAACGTCGTTCCCAGCTATTTGAACTCCATCACCAGCAGAGCCCAACTGGGAGCTGGGGATTAATGTACCAGCAGCAGAGGAGATTTTTAAGAAAGGTCAGCAGTTCTGAGCAGTGTGGAACATAACCAGCTGTGAAGACAGAGAGATGAGATGGGGCTCACTTTATTGTACCAGGTTATAAATTGATTTCTGTGAGATGGCAGCTATCCTCACACTGGCATGAATTTTTATGCCCGTTTCTTACCTACTGTTAGTTTTAATGATATACTGATACAAAGGGGTTTTTTAAAAAAGTTTGTTTCCCTTAATTCAAGTTCATGTTTTTTTCTCCAATATAGAAGGAAGTGAGGATACATCCCTACATGTGCAAATATTAGCTGTTGAAATAATTATTTACATGTGTAAATGATAAGAACCATCCTTAAATTTTGATTTTTTGCTTTTTTTTTAACCTGAGGTCACCTTTTTTCCTGCAGTGCTGTATGAGCAGCAGTGCTTTGGTTTTTATTGCAATGGCTCTGTATTTGCAACAGAAACTCAGAAGTAATTGTAGAGACATCGAAATTTGCATCAAAAATGTCAGAGTATTTTGGGTTACATCAGAAGTTCCATCTAAACATGAGGAGGAACTTCTTTGCTGTGAGGGTGGCAGAGCCCTGGCAGAGGCTGCCCAGAGAGGTGGTGGAGTCTCCTTCTCTGGAGACATTCAAACCCACCTGGACACGTTCCTGTGGGACCTGCTCTGGGTGGACCCTCTGGCAGGTGGTTGGACTGGATGATCTCCCGAGGTCCCTTCCAACCCCTATAATGCTGTTTTGCTGAGCACTAAGTGCCTTCTCATCTTGTTGAGCTGCTGAAATCTGGCCTTGTGTATAACCATGTCCTTTCCTTGTGGGACACATAAACAGGGACTTAGTTGTGCCCCAGTGCCAGGCCAGCATTTGTGAAAGCTATTAAAAAGTTTGTAGGTGTCAAGTAAATGTATATGATTAAATAAGTGATTCAACTGGTATAATTAACAGATGGCAGGATCAATTATATATTCATATTTCAGGCCAACAACATTTGGTAGATATAATTACTTTACAGGTGTTAACTGCCCTTTCTCCTGAAAGGAGGGGTCTCTGAGCACTGGAGGTTCTCTGCAAAGTGACTCCTGGTTAGAAACTTACAGGGAGGTTAACGGCTCGCCTTCTGCATGTGATGCTGGAAAGAGAAATTCAGCTCCTCCGTCTGATACCAAGTCTGGGGAAGTGGAGGCAGAGAGCCGAGCAGGTGTTAAATCTTCCCATTTCTGGAAAAAGCTGCCCAATATTACAATGGGTTTCAAATTCACTTTGACATTTGAGAGATGCAAAGTCCAGACAGGCAGGCGTTCGGGGAGGAACAGACAGCTGGTAGGAAGAGCTCCTTTCATTTTTTCAAAATTAGGGTGGTTTTTTTTCATATGTAGGAGAGTAAATTGCATGTAATTTGGATTGGATTCTAGTACAGATTGCGATGACTCGTGGCCAGAAGAGCAAAAGTGAATAAGTAGGTTGTAAGATTATGCTCATTTTGTAACTGTTTTTTTTTTTTTTTAATAGAGCCAAAAAGTGTTAATTCACTGCAGGCTCTACATAATAAAGTTTGCCAAAGATGGTAAGTCACATACACAGAGCTCTTATAGAAGCAATGAATTGTAGTTTTTGAAGCTTCTCTGTTTTATGCCTAACATTTAGTATTTGCATTAAAGGAGAAGAACTAAAAGAATCCATGGGAAATGAAATGCTTTTCATTGGCAGACAAATAGGAAGTTACTAAAATTCTGCCATTCCCAGAGCTGGAGGGGATAAGATGTACAGTCAAGAGCAAAGACTGATCTGTAATTTTCTCTTTTCTTCATGTTTGGTACCTAGAAACTATCAAAACCTGAGATTTATTTATTGTATGAATTCTGAATTAGTAGTAGTATTAGTATTATGAATTATCACTTCAGCATTGCATGATTTTGATTCAGGCAATTACGATTTTAGCCTAATTTTTTATTTTTGTTTGGCATCAGACACTACTACTGGCTGCCACCACGCTCAGGAGAAGCGGGAGGACCTGGGCGGTGGGCAGCACTCAAGCCGTGGGCATCTCACCTCTGTCTCCATGGGTGCTCCAGTCTCGAGACCTGGAGCCTAAAGAAACCTTCCTAATCATTAAAGTGTTTATCTCTTTCATTAGGTTTTCTCGTAGTAAAAATGCCACATGCATTATTCCCGTTATGCAAACTCCCAGCAAATGGCAAAAGGTCAACAGTCGCCGTCAGGATTATCAGAGGGTAACTGCAGCGCCGTGGCATATCCAATGCGGAGGCTTTTATTTAACAATAGTTCACGTGGAGTAGCTGGGAAGTAAATATCAAATCCAAAACAAATGCTATGTGAAATAAATGCAAGAGGTTTATTTTTCTCACGTTGTGGGTTTGTTGCTCGCTCAATCATTTCGTGTCCCTCTATCGCTACAGCAGATGTTTCATCTCCTCAGACTCTGATTAGGTATTTTTGACAGTTTTGAAGTCTCTGACCATGTGAGCTGATTATATCTTAATTTCTGTCTTTTATAACCATCAAAAAAAATGTTTAAAGTTTTATTCTGGATATTAGGAAAAATTTTGACACTGAAAGGGTTATTGCACATTGGAATGGGCTGCCCAGGGAAGTGGCTGAGGCTCCATCCCTGGAGGTATTCCAAAGGTGGGTTGACATAGTGCTTAGAGACATGGGTTAGTGATGGTTTTATCAGAGTTGGGTTGATGGTTGGACTCGATGATCTGAAAGGTCCCTTCCAACCTGCACAATTCTATGATACTATGAAACGTACCATTTCAGCAAAGTGATGTTCTGTACCAAAGTGGTTTTATAACCTGACATACTTCCAAAGGGGAAGGCTGCCCCCAGCACACAGAAATACATCTTCCTGGAACTTTTTTGACAAATGCTGCTTGACTTAAGGGTTGGGCATTAGAGGCCAACGGGGCTGTTTAGAGTTTGCTGTTTTCTTACAGAAGTGTCATATACGCAAAAAATGAAATAGTGCTGCAGACTCAGGCCCGTGGGAGGTTGAGGGAAGAGAAAGAATTGTATGTTATGTACTACAAAACCTGAAAGTACAGGGTGATATGAAATAAAAGGAGAAATTGAAAAAATAATTTTAAAATGTAGTGTGCTAGGTGTGTTCCAAAGTCCAGAAGAAATTAAAATATATGCAAATTTCTCCCCCTTTTTTTTTTCCTGTTAAGAAAGTATCAATCAAATATTTGGATTACTTTTTTCATTTCTTCATTTGTTATCATGTGATAATAAACTGTTGAGGGTAGCTGGTTCATTATGCAGCAGGCTCATAGGAGAACTAACCAGTTAAAGCTGGGTTGAAGTGACGGGGGTTGCTGTGTGATTCAGTGACAATTGCTTCCTGCTGTTTTAACATCGAGTCGCTCGATGAACCCACTCCCATGGTTGGGAAGTACTTGACTAATTTTGACTACTGCGTATCCTGAACTGGAGTATTTATATTATATGGGTTGTAGTTTTACTTCTTTTATAATTCTGGCAATTATTTAAAAAAAAGAAATAGTTTAAGGTAGAGATTCCTTGCAGCAGAAAATAGATTTCAGCTGTTTACTTGTTTGGGTTTATTGGGCAGGTATTTGGGGACAGAAATGGCTGGGAAAATGTAACCAGTTTTAGAAATACACTATCAGGGCTTTAAGAGTGATTTATTAATTCTGGCACTGTATAGGGAATTAATGAATTTTCTATAACAACTATTTAATATGGATTGCCATGTCTGTTGTGTGTTGTTGCTATTACATAACTTCTAACCTGATTTGGACTAATGAAAAAAACCCCAAATATTTAAATTTTTCTTATCAAAACATTCTTTTTACAAAGTATCATTTTGTTCCTTGTGTTGAGGGAAGGGGAAGGAGTAATTCTGATGTTTTCCTTATTCACTGAGTTCCCCTGTGTCTGGCACACTTGAGAAGGAAGGTAACTGTGCAGTATTTGTACAGAAAACTGGGGGCTGATATTGCCAGTGACAAGAAGTGGGTCGGAGGGGGCTTCCCAGGACATTTGATAACCCTGAGACACATCTGTCAAAGAGATGAAAGATGCGGATGGAGATACGTACGTCACCCTCATGTGGCAAAAAGCTGATTCTGAAATGTGATAATTAATAACTGTGATAATAATTGTTCGATATACTCATTATCTACAGAAGAACTACAAAAGCTGCTTTTTAAAGGTCAGTTTATTAGCATATCAACAAATGAAGCTCAAAGGTGTGGGGGTAAAATAAAGTGCAAGGAATAATTAAAGTCCTTGTATTGTGTGTTATGAACTAGCCATAACCAGAACTCATAGGATCATCCTTGAGGTGTTTGGGAAGTTTGTAGGGTGCTGTTGCGAGAGAGTTTGTCTTGATTTACCCAGACTTCAGCTCCTGGCATGAAGTAGGAGAGGGTGAAAACTTGCGGACTCTTTTGAATGCGAAATGTCCTCTGTTGGAATTTGTTTTTATTTAAGGCTTAGTTAATTCAGCATCTAATGTCTGGACAAAAAAATATAAAAATCAATTCAATTCAACAGCTTGTTTATTGATTTATAGTATTCAATGGCAAGACTGAAGGGAAACGGATGAGAAGGCAATTTGCTCCTTGACCCAGCATGGCCCTGAGAGTGCCTGGACCTGAGACATCTCCTCTCTATTGGCGTCTCATGGATTGATATGGGAGGGAAATGGGGAAACTGGTGTCCCAGATGGAATTTTGCATGGTGCTGCATTGTCTCTGGTTTTCTCCGTACAAGACACGAGCTCTTCAGAGTTGCCCCATTCAGACCAAAGACTGGGAGATAGGAGAGGTCTTGGCGAGAAGGTGGAGAGTCTGAAGTATATTAATCCTGATTTTTAAAATGCTTTTCTGGTTGGTGTGAAGACTATAAACACTTTTTGTGACATCTTTATGTTCACGGTGAGGGCCTCACTTCTGTATCTCCTGTTTGCAAGTAACAAAATGTGAAATACCTTAGGTTTTTGCCTTGGTGTGGGACACAGGTGTGTGGAATTGCTCTCTCTGTATTTGGAGTTGCTGATGACATTGTTAGGTCAAATCGAGAGCAGAGAAATATTCTTCAGCTGTGGTAGGAGAATCCAACACACCTGAGCCTTTGAGATGGAGCATTTTTGAAGTACAGGGATTAAGGTGGGACAGAGGAAGAGGAGGGTTTATGGAGGAAGCAAAGAGACAGTGGGTGTGTGGAGTCTGCTGGGGACTCTGGCGAGCTCTTGGATCCATCCAGAAAGACCTTCAGCAGTTTTTGTTCTGTGACAGACAAAGACTCTGGTAAAACGGTTTTCTGAAACTTTTTTTGGTTTTAGCCATATGGTGTATAAATGCTTGCCCAGCTCTAATTACTTACTGCTTAAATTTTTCTGAAGAACTAATTTGTGACCAAATTTGGCTGGTTTCTATGGGATGCTGGTGGCAGCAAATGTCCTTTGCTTTTGGGCTCAGCCTGAGTCTGAAAAGACACAGGGCTCATTCTTACAGCTAAATCCACGCCTGGACAGGAGTAGCTGAGAAGTGTGGTGGATAAGCAAGAAACTAGGGATTCCCTTTCGTATAAACCCACGGCAGCAATACTTCAATTTCTAAGGCACTTTTGTCTTTTAAATACTATTACGTTGATAGTGCCAGAATATAACATTTTGGAAAGGAAAAAAATCAGATACAGAGTGGCAAAAGAAGAAGATTAGCTGAACCCATCTGCTTTTATTTTAGCTGTGTTGATACTTGTTCAGATATTTGAGTTACTGGGTTTTGAAAGCACTAAAGAAAAACAGGGACCACTGCCAGCGCCATCCCGGTGGTGTGTCTTCATGACCAGAAGCTGCAGGGGAATTTTAGATGAGCAGGAGGGTTAGGTTTCCAAGAGGTGTCGTTATGTTTGGCCTCTGACTCTAATTCAAGCAGTCCTTGGGGAAGCTGCAGGGACTTTCAATGAGACAGTAGTCTTTAAGAAAAAAATTGTATGATTGTTTTTGGCAGTCAAGCATGACTTCTTTTCTTGTGGTGTTTATCTTGGGAGACGGTGGAACTCCCTTTCCCACTGCATGGGAGTTCTTTTTGTTTTATTTTTCTCTGCAGTTGATAATATGACGTAATTGTCATATTTTAAATCAGACAAATGTGTCTATACGTATTCTTCATTTTGGGCGACAAGTAAAGTAAATTAGTTTGCAGATAAGGTTTGCTGCCCTGCCCTTGAGCCTGTTGTATTTACCCTTAATCTTTTGCATTTGTTGATTGCAGAGTGCAATCAAAGTTGAGTTTTGAGCTGTGAAGTGAGAATCTGCAAAGGCAAGATAGCTTAATATATAAGTTCATGATGTTACACCTATATGAATTTTGTACTTGCTTTAAGATTTCAATTTAGGGGTTGATTTTTTGATTATTTTTTTCCTCCTCTGATAGTCTAAAGGAGAGGTAGTGTGGGATAGTAAGGCTTGCTGTCTACATACATGCATTTATTTACGTTTGTATCTGGAAGTACTACAGAAGCCCTAAAAGAATGGGTGGGAGGTGGATCAGGAGTCAGCAATAGTCCTTTGAGTAGTGCTATGATAAAAACAGAGCGGTATCTGAGAGGAGAGGTGTGATTTCATGGGTATGACCAATACCCACATCTAGCATTCATGCTTTCAATGCACTGATGAAAATCTGGGAGGAACGGAGAACAGTGCTCCAAGGGGAGACACGGCTTATGATGCCATCTCATGCTGGGTGACTTAAAGATCTCCATCATCTCAGTCTATCAGAGAGAAGGCGGGAGGTGAATATACAGGAGAGAGGGGGAAAATAATGCCAGGTACAAAAGGCCTCTTTCCTCTAGAGGAAGGAGAATATAAGGACCTGGACTGGCTGCGTGCTGAGGTCAGGCCCATTCGAATTAGAGGTAAGGCACACTTATTTATCCTTAACAGTGAGGCTATTAATCACTGGAACAAATTACTGAGAAAAGTGGTGGGAACAGGCAATTGCCATAAATTATAACTCCCCGAGGAGTTACCACTGGATTCAGTTATTGGTTTCACCAAAGAGGCATGTTATGAGATCCAAATACATTATCTGAAGGAAATTGCACTCGAGCAGTAGCACAAGCCACGTAGCACCAGGACATCATCAGCGGTGCAGCTCCATCGCCGCTACAGCTCTGTCATTTGTTTTTGCTTCATAACAGTATCATTAAAATGATTTCTCATCCTCCGGTCTTTTTTCAAGGAGTGCTAAAGGAAAGTTGTTGGATTTTCATACTCAAATAGAGATGGGGGTAACACTAATTTTACAGCTTTGCTTACCTTTGCAAGGAGTCAGTATCGTTTTGTTGTCGATGTTACCTGGTATCTTTTAGCTTTATTCTCTGTCTTTCTCAAATGCCAAATGCTGATTGTTAGAATCGGGCGTTGAGATTGCTGTGTAAGCAGGAGGCTGTGTGAAACTCTGGTTCCAACCACTTCTGTTAAAGACAAAGCTGTTTCATTTGTGGGCTTTTTAATTTATATTGATTTCTTATGAGTCAATGGATAACTTTTTCTCCCAATATTTTATATTTAGGTAAATTTGAATTGAAGTAGGATCTATTAATCGTGATAACAATAATTAAAACCAACCAAACCACCCTTTCTAAGAGAGATAGTGGTTTTCCTAGAGTGCTGCGCCGTCATGACCCAAACAAAACAGCCAGGCAAGAATGAGAGTTCAGAGCCAGCACCAATAAAGAAACCAATCAGACATTTCAAATACATCTCCTTGAGGATTTTTGTGTCTAGAAAAAAAAAACACAACTGAATTTAAGCTCAAAAAAACCCCAACAAACTCCTCAGCAAATGAAGGGAACTTCATTTTGTACCCCATGCTTTAATTGTACCCCATGATTCTAATTAGGCAGCAGTGCTTGTGTTCAGAAGAAGACAGGTGGGCTGTTGTCCCTTTGGGATGGATGGGACTGGACATGGTTCTTGAGGGACGCGTTTCTCGGGAGCCAGCTTGCGAGTAGAGCAGGGATTTACATTCTTTGCTTAGAAAATTGTAGAGGCCTGGTGACTTTTTCTGGGGAACCATTCAGGAGTTATGCTTGAGTTACCTGTGTGCTCTCTTTTCAGAGTCTATGCCCCCCGTCCTGCAGACTCTGTGTCCCTTGGATCAGCCAGTCCTGCAGCCCTGCCACAAATAGCTGATGACAGACTTTGTTATTAAATCAGGCAGTTTGCCCTCTCAGTAACCACCTTGATTTAAACGCTTAGCTGTGAAAATCATATATTCTATCAGTCTCCTCAATCTCTGTATAAAGCCTTTGCTAAAAACCAGTTAATGCAGGTGACTCCTTTTGTTGTCATGCTGAGAAGAGCCCTGCCCTGCCACGGTACTGACTGCTTAGAGACCAACAGCATGAATTTCATTAATTGTCCTGGTGATTACAATGGCAGGACACATCACAAAAGCGTAAGGACATTACTCAGTTTCTTACATGACCCCGATATGCAGGATTTTGTCTGGATGTCAAAGCCTTGGCTTCTGTGCTGTGTACATTCAGATTTAGACTGTTGGCCTTTGCCATCTTCCTTTTCATTTCATACAACATAGGTACTTGCATCGCTGCGTGGTTGGGATGACTGAGTTCTGCTTCTGAGGTTTATTATAATGTCCAGCAGGAGTAAAACCCAACCAATCCCTCCAAACAAAACCTAAAACAAACAAAACCCCCTATTTGGCAACAAATTTCAAGTAGATGTGTATAGTAACCTAAAGGTTATTAAACAGGACAACCCCAAACAACTTTGTTTAGACATTTGCCCCTTGCCAAGTGGCTCTAAATAATGGTGGAAAATATTCAGAGTGCAGTGAAATGATGTGTTCTGTTCTCCAGCATCAGGAGGAGAGCAAAGAGGAGAGCTGAATTTTTCTGTTCAATATTTTTTTGGCACATCTAATTCACACACAGCAATTAATTAATTTTTTTTTTTTTTTAACAAAAAGCAATGCTTCTGATATTCTGTGAACTGTGTAGCTGTGTGTCAGACAAGATGAAGTAAGGTGAAATCTAAGTGAAAAGCTTGCAGTCTTGCCATTGACAAGAGATCAATGCCAGATGCTGTGAAGCACAATTGAAAAATTCTGAGGTTTTTTTTGGGAATTGTGGAACACTGCTCTTCTGTCTTGTTCCAAGCACTAAATAGTTAGGAAACGGCTCAAGCCTTGAAGTTGGATTTATATCTCCAATACATCTTCCGTGCCTGCTGTCCTAGGAGGGGTTACAATCTCCCTCCTTGGAGATGCTCAGAAATAGGCTGTACGAGATCCTGAGCAACCCGATATAATTGCATTGGGCTGGAGGTTGGGTTATGTGACCTCTGGAGGTCTCTCCCAAGTTGAACTGGTTTATGATGCCGTGATTCAATCTCTCGTGCAAGTCAAAAGCAGTAAGTGAGGGGCTGCTGGGAAAGGCAAACATGTATTTGGGGTTTTCTGTTGCTTTTTTCAGCACACGTCTTTGTTAGATCTCATATTAATAATAATAATGTTATAATTTTGCCTGAATGTTAAAGTAGCAGGTGAACTTGGGAAGGCAAGAGCTGCCATAATGTTGAGGTTCCATTTAAGGAGAAGGGGAGAAGATGGTTCTGAGGAACATGGCCCATGGGTGATGAAGGCTGGCAAAACCAGCGGGTGTGGGTGGGTATGAACATGAATAGTGACCGCAGAAGGGGATGCAAAAGCTGTAAAGAATCAGGTGTATTTGGAATATAAGTAAAAAAATAATTTCATTACCAGTCATAAAAGTCTTCTGACCAACTCTGAGGAATGTTATGTTTCTAGACATTCTACAGCTGATCCTCAGTCCTGCAAATTATCATGGTTGTCGATAAAGGTTATGAGCTGGTGGGTTGATTGCAGTGACAAGAGGGCATGGTAGAAGATTGCACGTGTGCTCGTTATGCCAGGCTCCAAAAGGTTAACGGTTAGATAAGGTGTACAAAAAAATGTAAAAAAATTATAGAAGAGAGAAGCTGGCTCTAAAATTGCCTAACAGACACTCAGGAGAATTTTAAAGCCTTCCAGTAATAAGTTGGGAGGAAGGGATTGTTGTGCTCTTTATTCTTAGGCATTTATTACGCTCAGCAATAAATCTGGTTTAAGTGACATAATGATGATGTCCAGCAATCAGGCTGTGCTTTCACATTAATACTGCTTTTGCCCGCGTGGCCTCGACTTGACTAATTGGGTGCCTTTTCTTTTCGTTTTCTGCTGTGATTGTGCGCTGGCAGCGATTCAGCGTGTACGACACAGGCATAAAAACCATAACGTGATGCTCTGCTGACTTGGGGGGAGGGGAGTGACACCTCTGGGGTGGCTGCTCCACTCGCAGAATCACAGAATGCTATGGGGTTGGAAGGAACCTCTGGAGGTCATCCAGTCCAACCCCCTGCCAGAGCAGGTCCACCCAGAGCAGGTCCTACAGGAACGTGTCCAGGGGGGTTTGAATGTCTCCAGAGAAGGAGACTCCACCACCTCTCTGGGCAGCCTCTGCCAGGGCTCTGCCACCCTCACAGCAAAGAAGTTCCTCCTCATGTTTAGATGGAACTTCCCATGTTCCAGTTTGTGCCCGTTCCCTCTGTCCTGTCACTGGGCCCCACTGAGAAGAGTCTGGCCTCTTCCTCCTGACACCTGCCCTTTAGATATTGATAAGCTTTGATGAGATCCCCTCTCAGTCTTCTTTTCTCCAAGCTGAACAGATTCAGGTCTCTCAGCCTTTCCTCATCAGAGAGATGCTCCAGGCCCCTCCTCATCTTCGTAGCCCTCTGCTGTACCCTCTCCAGCAGTTCCCTGTTGGAGCAGCCCCTCGGCGGGTGCTGAAGTCAAGACAAAACTCAGGTTTTTGAAACAAGAGCTTTTGAAAGTCAGAACATTGTAAAATTATGGAATATGAGTGACAGCTCGAACTAGGTAGGTCTCTTGGTGGGTACCTGGAATAAGAAAACACATCGTAAGGAGTGGCCACTCCTCCCACAAGCCCAGAGCTAATCCTTTACCTTTGCATGTGAACAGAAAGGAGGTTTGTTGGGTCTGCATTTAACAACACCATCTGTTCTGTATAAAGCGAGATCTATTGCTCATTAATTAATCACTTTTTATAAAAACACCTCCTTTTAAAAGGAGTATAAGGTATTATCAACAGGACCTAAAATTGTGTTTCTTTTGGTGCTTCCAGTGGGCCACTAGGTTTGCCACCGCGTCCTGTTGCCACTCGTACAGCTTTGCTCTTCACTCAAAATACTCTGGGATCATTTTTTGGGAGCATTTATTTTTGTTTTTTGGGATCATGGAATAAACCAGAAGTGTTCAGGAGGAAGTTTGCAAAGAGAAAATTGTTTTAAAAATAAATTGCCTCCTTTTACTTGCAGGGTGAATTATTTTGTGTTTTCCAAGTTTCTTCTTAGGCAGGAAACAATAGCTCTGAGAAACACTTGCTGGCTGGAAGTAAAGCAGCAGGGCAATTTCTTTAGGGGATTTTATGCAGCTAAATGTTAAATGGAAATAAACTCTTTAGATTTCACAGCCTGCTTGAGAAAGCACTTCTCCAGCTTTGCCAGCAAGGCTTTTCTGCTGCTTTTGCATCCTTTGTCGCAGGGACCCTGTTTCAGGGTGGAGCGGTCGGGAGCTCGCTTCAAATGCACGGGAAGCTTTTTTGTTGTATAAAATACCTGTAAAGAAACACCAGCTTAAGGTCTGCTGGAGGCACATAAAAAGATTCTTTAAACTGGAACAACTATTACATTTTGAAAGTTACTTGGGATTGGTCATTGACCAATAGATCGTGGGGTTTTTAGTGATATTTAGTTGGTTTTCACAGGTGGCCGAGTGGCTTAGCTAATGAAATTTCATCAAAATGCAAAGGTAGTAAAAATTCATGGTAATCAGGTGTTTAACTTAAAAAATAATTTGCCTGTTGGCACCTTACCAGCATTTGCAGAGTTCTGAGTACCTTTGAAAATGGTCTCTGATTTTCTTCAAGATTTTAATGTCAGAGGAATTCTTCTGTGCCCACCTGCGTTATTTCTGTCTGCATTGATGAAGAAAACAAGCTCGCTTATATTTTCAACTTGCGTTCTTAACTTTGTGTGAGCCAATGAAGAAAACTAAGCCAATTTACTAAAAAGATTTCCAGGTGCTTAAGGAAAACTTTTCTGTAAGACAGAAGTTACAGGTTTGGTTGTTTGGAGTTTAAAAAAAAAAAGAAAAAAGATAAATACCAGGATTTTTTCACTGCCAGGACAAGAGACCTACAGCAGATGCGTGATATGTGCACAAGTGTCTGTGTGTGAATAGACATATATATATTGAAAAGTTTTAAGTGAGTATCATAATTACTGCCTGCAGTTTTCAGTTCTTAGTCATCAAAGGTGAATGTGGCCCTGAATTTATTCACAGTCTGACTCTTTCTTTTGTGCTTAGTATTTTTTTATTACAGACTGTGTTCCACATTTGGTCACTTTATTTCACATGGTGATATTTATTTTTCCTAGCTTGAAGGACTGAAATTTTTTAATACAGGAGAAAAGGAACTGAAGCTTTAATGATTTCCATAGAAAACTCTTGTTTTTCTTATCCACACTACTCCGACTTAGGCCTTTTGTGTAATACTCATAACTTCCTAAGCTCCCAAATACATTGTTTGTAAATAAAACCGTAAGATGTTTAAGAATGTGCATTGGAGAGAAATGAAAAATTAATCATCTCAGCAAACTGCTGATTTGTATTTAACTAAATATTTGTAAATATTTTCCTCATAATGTTGAATAGTTAGGTTCGCTCTTAAAGTGGGTAAAAAAGCATGTGTGTGCATAAATACGTATTATATATTCTTTTAAAATATATTCTTTTTACTGTAATTGTTATTGATTTAGGCGATGAGCCTTCCGTTATGATTCAATATATCCATGACACTAATATTAAAGTCAAAGGTTCATTTTTCCCTCATGACTATTAACTTTGTCATTGACTTTACACAATTAAATGTCACCGTTGCAGTCCTGGGCAGGTTTTCTAGGAATTTTGTAATGCCAAGCCTTCCCTGCATTTACTCTCACGGTCTGTGGTTTGTTGACATCCTGATTGCTGTTTTACTCCACCAGAGAAGTTTGGTTCATCTGGAGGAATGAGCTGACAGAGCTCATGCCAGCTTTTCCTCTCTCCTTGTAGACTATAGATCTCCTTTTAATTTAAACTCAGAGGAAAAAGGGAAAAAAAGTAAGGGGAAAAAAAAAAAAAGGAGGATTTCTGCAGCTAAGCTAAACTGGAGGAATCAATGGAATTTATTATCAAGGGATGTCTAATCTCTAAAGCTAATACAAGACTTCACAGCTATTGATTACATGCTAAGGATCCACAAACTGTTAATCATGCACAGAGGCAAGAGAATAAACATACTGTCAAGAGCGAATGGGCAAATAATTGTCAGTAGTGCAGTTATGTTCATCTCTCTGCCACACTCCTGAAGCAGGGACAGTTACATTTTTGCATCCAAAAAGGTACTCCCAAAATATATTGAATGTCCTTTCATTGCTACTGAAACTAGTACAGTACAGCTGATTATCTGTGTAATAATTCAGGTGTTTTCTTCAGCTCCCCGAGGTCTGTGGTCAATAAGAGATTTGTAAGCTGGTTTAATAAGTCAGACATTAGATGAAGTGAACAGAGGAAGAAGTGCATAGATTTTCATGCAATTGCATTATAACAAAATAAATCTGTAGTGCTAGTACAGTATAAATGCCATTGTTTCATTTATTGTGGGTTCATATTTCATATGATGAATAGATGGAGCTTCTAATGTACACAAAGTGGGTTCTTTTTGTGTTTGCATCCATATTTGTTTTGTATTCTGGATGCGTTACACCTCTGAGAAAGGAGATACCCAGTAATCCCTTCCATTTTTATTGTGGGAATATATATGTGTATATAATGTATGCAGTATGTGTCTCTACTGATCCTGTTGGTAACGTGACGTGGCGTGGGTTTGGCCTGGATGCTCATAAGTAGGTAGAAAATAGTCCCAGACTGAAGGTAAGTGCTTCAAGAACTATCATTAAGTGGTTGTTAAAGGATTGAGGCCAGCGCTATTAATTGATTTTTGCCTTTAACTCTAAGCTGGGCTTTAACCCTACTTAAAAAAGGCCACGATCTGCCAGAATTACAGGCAAGAAACTTGAATGGAATTTACAAGAATGATCCTTTCCTAAAAGACAGACTGGTTCAAGGAAATCAGACTGAAATGCATGGCATTCTTGGGATGTCTGAACGGATTGAGTCTTCCTGCATGGTCATCAGCCTGTTAAATAATGCAGTTATTGGGACTTAGTTTGAACTAAATTCTTTTGGATTTGTGGATTCATAATCTTTGAAACACAGGGGTTTCATCATGGATGTTCTAGGACAGCTCACATCACCTGGGGGTTTTTCTTAGCTTTGTCCATAACTGAATTACAGGATGCTCCTGTGCCAGGCAGCAGGTCACCCGTGGGAGTGACCACCATCCCTATGCATCCTGCTTGCCCAGACCTTGGCTACTTCTTGAAATAAGTAACTCCTGTCCTTTCAATGAGTGATAAACTTACATATAGCAATCTTAACCGAGTTTATGATGTGAATGAACTTAGTATCTATATAAAACCTTTCTGCATGATTCATCACTCACTAATTACAAAAGTAATTAACAGTAACGCACCCAAAACAAGCCCGTGAGGAGCCTTTGTTTCTTGTTTTCTTACTGCACGTTTGGCAGCTATTCTGCTTTGGGCTGTACTTCCTCCAGTGGTTTGCACTCGTATCATTCTTCCACGCTCTTATCAGGGATCTTTTTAGAAGAATTCTTTACAGCAGCAGGACTGTAACTTTTCTTTTTTTTTTTTGAGTTTTGGGAACATTTTGTTTTTGTAGGACCTCGCATGAACTGAGGAAGCAGCAGGAGCCAGAGTGACATCTCAGAATAATCCTCTTTTATTTCCCACATGCCAAGGAGAGACCTATCCTGGAAAGGTCAGGAGAAGCCACAGGACAGAGAGGCTCATGTTCTCATAAAGAAAAGGCTGGGGAATTCCAGTGGCTGTTCAGGCTGAGAATATTAGCAGAAAAATGAGGACATTTTTTTCCTGTGTCATTCTTGTTTTAAAGTGTAAGGGCAAGGTAATTAAAGGAGCCTCTGTAAGAAACACCGTGTTTTAAATTACAGGATGACTAACTTAAACCAAATTTGCTCTACTTCTTTAATAATTGTCATACGTTGGCTTTTATATGTCAGAGTTTTTATTTAATATAAGCCCCACATCTCTCCGCAGTTGCCTCAAACCTTATGCAAATTTATGCGTTATCTCGCCCTCCGAGTCCAGTTAGTTTTTGCCTCTGGTGTCACCAGCGAAGGCGACCTGGGTCACTCCTAAACCTGAGAAGAATTTCAGTCAGCGTGGTTAAAGCCTGAAGTCAGCTCCTCCGTGTGCTGCCACTCCAGGAGGGGTCCAAGGGAGGAGGGAGGGATCCGAAAGCCAACCCCAGTTAAAGAATTGCGTACACAGGAGGTGTATAGAGACTATGTGGGGGCCTTGGAGTAGCACCATCCTTATCTGAGGTGTTTGTCTGATTGTTTCACGTTTCACGCAAAAAAACGTGTCTGCTGGTCAGAAGATGTGATTCCCCCTCCCCTGCCATGGAAATGGAGATGAAATTGTGTCTCGTAATAAACATTTAGGATTTCTGAGGAAAGGCAGCAAAAGCGAAGAATTTGTCATTCTTTGCTAACCTCGTTTGGTGGGATTTTTGTCACAACGTTGGGACATCTGTTTGTCTCTGGTTGCTAATATGTATTATTATTAAAAATGGGCCCTGAGGAAACGCGTGCTCTCACCTTGCTGCCTCCACAGCTGTGAGGGCTTTTGTTTTCCCTGCCGTCCCTGCGCCAGTGAAGATAATCTCTGCAAAAAGCCTCCCATATTGACCCACGGTATCACATGTTGCTTATCAAGCACTAGAGAAATTGAATTTCATTTTATCTGTTATCTGGAACGTCTTATTAAATCATCCTTCAGATGAGAGGTGGTGAGGGGTCAACAGGTTCTGTCTCTTTTGCCATCTATCCCTGGGTTATTAACCTTTGGAGAATTACTAAAGCTGTTCTTTATTTTATCCCATAAAGTTGGGTTAAATCTCCTTGATCCATAAATTGTTGCGAGGGAGCGCCACGTGAATGTGATTCTTTTCCTTAATGCAGTTTCTGGATGAGGAATGGGGATTTATAATCTGTGTAAGTATGGAGAACTCTTCTGTTATTCTGGTTTTCCTGTTGTTTTGATATTCTCCCAATGCCTCTGGTTTTAATGGGCTCAGGAACAGTAAGAACAGTCGGATCAGATGATGGAGCTGAGTCAGCGTATTAGTTGTTTGCCAAGAGCTAAAGGGAGGGTGAGGAGGAGGAGGATAAGGGAGCTGGGCATTGCCAGGCACGGAGGAGAGAAGTTGGCCATCAGCAGAGGTGGGAAGGGGCTGGAGGTCCATCTGGAGCAGCTGAAGGAAGGGCCTGGCAGAAGGGACCCTGCCATCAGCAGGGGGGCTGGGCAGGATCTAAAGGTCAACCACCACCACTAAATCCTCCATGAGCATTCTTGCTGTGTTTCTGTCAAAGAGGTGGCTCTGCCAGTCAGGATGTTCACGTTTAAGAGCTTGATACAGTCACAAGATACTGAATTTCCTGCAGCAGCAGAAGCCCTGAGTACTTTCTGCTGTTGCCACAAGGAACTTCATCCAGTCTTAAATGTACTTTCTGCTGGAGAAAAAGGCTTGGAAAAAAAAATTATGAATACCCCCTGCCCAAAATTTTAATTTTAAATACAAGATTTAATGCAAAAAAAAAAAAGCTGTTTCACTCAAATTTCAAGCTCTCAATCAACAAATCTTTCAAAATGAATAAACCAAACTATTGCTTTTCAAATCACTTGTCCTTATGCTCAGATATTTACTCAGTGTCTGGGCGCTGTTATGCTTTTCCAAGCTTGTTCTAAGAAAATCTGCCAAAAAACTCTTTTTAAAGTAGAACTAGAGTTGTGGAGTAGAGTTAGCATTTCTGTAGAAGCCCTGGCACATAAGCTGTAGATGAGCTCTCTGAACCAGTGATGTGTACTGGTGCTGTCTGGTGAGCACTGGTGACCTGGCAGCTGGGTACCCCTCAGTTTGTAGGGCCCTGACAGTAAATCACTTTATAGCTTTGAACAAGGCATTAATTCAAGGAAGAAGGGAGAAGTCATGGGCTTGAATGACCATGTATGTTTTGGATAAAAGTTCTAGATGTGACCTAAAGACGGGAAAGGTGGGAAAACAACAACTGGGAAGACAAGATGTAAACTGATTTACCAGGATTAGTAGAACTGAAAACCTATCCAAGATCAGAAGAGAATGCAGAAATTGATACTGAATCCCGGTAGGATCTAGGAAATGTTTTTGGTAAAATGCAAACCTTAAAGTGTGATGGGGAAAGGGAAAAACAGCAGATGAGCATTTCTTTTTGCCCCCATAGAGAACAAAGTTATTCTTAATGAGATGCTGAGATTTTTGGGAAGCCTACTCAAAAATTCAATAGTGTTTTATCTGAGAAAAATAATTATTCAAAGATTGCTTTCTACGGAGGTGTTGCAGATGGAGCCTTTGTGGTGTGGTAGTTTAAAACAATTGGTCTTTACCTCTAGAGATCCCCGAGACAAATGTTGCCCAGAAGCAAGAGTAAAATTGTGTTTTTTAAAGCATCATTTTAGGAGCAGTGGGACAGTTGGCAGACTTTACCAAAGCTGTTGAGAGACTCTGCAGACTTTAATTACCATCTCAATATTGCAGAAGTTGTTTAATTTCTGCCAAAGAAGGCAATAGTTGTGAGAAAGCGAGATCGCACTCTGTCTTTCATTCTTTCCTTTTTGACAGGTGAATAAAGGATGATTTTCAGTATCTCCTCTGATACTGTGACACATTTGTGAAATTTGCATAGAATTGTAAAATAATTTTTCTTTAAGATTAGCAAAGCTTTTATTTTTTTTTCCTTATTTTTTGAAAGCACCAAACAGCATAGTGTGAACACAGTTTAAGTCTCGTCGTGAAAGAAGCAAGATGAAAATCGAGTGTATTTTCTGCTAGTGATGAGTCGGCTTTGGACATTAATAGTATCAACCTTCATGGCCAGACAATATGTATTATGTTGTGTTTATTTTAGAGGCTACTGTAAATTTTAAATTCAGATTTGAATTTGGTTTTGGGTGGTTGAAGGGACAACAGGGATTAAAGGGGAAATTTTTAAAATGGAAGAACCATTCCATTTTAGAAGGAAAAATAAGCCTATAATGCCAGACTTCCTCGGTGAAGGATATGTTTACTCTTTTAGGCCTGAAACAGTAAATCAGAGTCTGTATAACTGGGTTTTCCACTGTCATGAGAAAAAGGCTGATGATAGTATTTTTTTTTTTCCTCTTTTAGCAGTTCTCTTCTTCTGTGACACCAGAGTGTTTGGGTTTTTTCTAAGTGCTTGCAGTAGCCAAGGAAATACGGATTCTTTGAGGACTCTTACCGCCTCCTTCAGTAGATGGACTGTGCTGCTGCTTTCTTTTTTTTCTTTTAATGACTGCCTCACCCCTGTCTGTACTTGCTACAGCACCAGACATTGTTTACTCTATAAAACCCCTTTTTTCCCCTCCTTCTCTTAAAGTCTCTTATCTCTCAAGGACCATTTCAATGCTATTGCTCAGCTTCAGATCTCTATTGTCACAGGGTACAATGAGTTCAGAAAGCTACTGCCCAGGAAGTCTACTTAGTCCCTTGTATTTTAGGCCATATACGTGATAAATCGGTGCTTAAGGGCAGAGGGAACAGGCTTGTTCAAAATCCAGGAGGGGAAGGATAGATCATGGAAACAAATAGGCACAATTTTTAATCCTTAACACTCATCCTGTTACTAGGAATACCTTTATGTTATATTTAGAATTTGGTTGTTTTGATGTTTGAAACTAAATGTTTGCAGCTTGTCTGGCAGAACCGCGTGCCGAATAGATTGGGCTGATTCATATTTCCTTCTTCCAATCCACCATCTGTGCGTTTGGCTGGCTGTTGGCCTGCTCGGGACTCTCGTTTCACAAATGCAAGTTACAAAGAACTTGTTGTGCCCGGACAGAGAAATCCTGTGCTTCGCTTCCTTGAATAATCTCAACTGGTTTGACCTTACACCAGCAAGGACACGAGCTGGAGCTGTACCTACAGCAGGCTTTAGCCTCCCTGGTGAGGAAGGATGTATCGGCAGGGTATAAAGACCCCCCTGGTGTATATTTCCAGTGAAACTCTAGTATATATAGTCATGGTCATGGTTTTCATTGTGTAATTGTTTTAATTAAGTTCAACGATAAAATTTAGTCTTGCATGAGGAATGGACGTGCTGGAGGGAGGATGAAGGATTGATGGCAGCTTGGGGAGCATCCTGTCCTCTGCCGGTGGAAGAGCCAGTGTGAGAGCAGCCGAGCTCAGGGACCGGGTCAGGCATCACCTCCCAGCAAAGGCCTGGGGAGCCGAAAGAAGCAGGGTACAATGGGAATATCCAAAAGTACTTTTGATGATATTGCTGAGGGGATTTTGCTTGATTGAATAGCTTCATTACTAAAATAATAAACATTAATTAATATCTGCATCATCTTTGTAACTGCTAGCTTAGTAAGGTAATTAGTGTAATTAGTTTACAGCATTGCTTGGTGGCGTGCTAAATCATAGTGGTGAATGTTGACTCTTCACCACTATGATGTATTATCTAATTTGTGCAGGTAAAAAAGAAAAAAAAAAAAAAAGGTGATGGGGAAGTCAAGAAGGGAAGCCAGCAGTGGCAGCTGGGTGGCCTCTTGGTCACTCTTCTTGCATCTGCTGCCCGTATTCTCAGTTGCTTTGAATTGTAGCACTGTTAATTAACAGTTCTTCTTCTCACCATTACCAAGTCTTAGTCACTGATTGAAACCTGCAAAGAGAGACTGGAGAAGAATGAAGTGAAGAAAACAGAGACTGGCAGTTTTTTTCCCTTCAGGGTACTTGTAAAAAGGACAATACTTCTTCCAGTAATACCTCTGTCTTTGTTGGGTATCTCCTTTGCTTTCACGTTCCTGGAGGTGTCATCCACCAGTTACACAGTTCAGTGCAAGGACGAAGATTGTTAACGATGTTTTTCTTCATTGTGTTCTGTTTTCTAGAGCCTATGAGAACCCCGAAAACATTGAAGATTGCTGAGATCCAGGCCAGACACATCGCGGTGGACTGGGAGTCTCTGGGCTACAACATCACTCGGTGCCACACCTTCAACGTCACGATATGCTACCACTACTTCTGCGGGCACAACGAGAGCAAGGCGGACTGCTTGGACATGGACCCCAAAGCGCCCCAACACATCGTGGATCACCTGCCTCCTTACACCAATGTCAGCCTCAAAATGATCTTAACCAACCCCGAGGGGAGGAAGGAGAGCGAGGAGACCATTATCCAGACGGATGAAGACGGTAGGTGTAAATGCTTTTATGGAAATTGTGTCCCAGGCCAGTCTAGACGGGTGGATGGAAATGGCTTTGTGTGCTACAGTATGTGTCCTGAAGGGTGGAAGTTGTCTTCTATGAATGTATTAATTAGCCCCAAATAGGTAGCTTTAAAAGTATTACAGATGTCACCCTGCATAGACAGCCCAAACTGTCCGTGTAGCGTGAGTCATACTCCATCTCTCTCTCGCAAGAGCAATGGGGGTGGCTTCCCAGTCACTCAAAAAAAACGTGCCAACGGAGGCGACGAGAAAAGACGTGGTGGTGTTAGGTGAGGGCTTCTTCACACTGGTTGGTGTAGTATTTGAAAATTCATTTAATTCTGTAAATTTATATTTCAATATTGAGTTCAGTGCTTAAAGACTCTATTCAAGACCTAAAACCTTTTCAGCAAATACATTTGAGCAATAATTTCTGTTGCAGGTTACGGTATGTGGTATCTGTTAACTGTTTGAAAGCCACTCATCAGACTAAGGTGTTGTTTTGACAGCTTGGGAGTTGGACTTGATGATCATTACAGGTCCCTTCCAACTCAAGATATTCTATGATTCCTCTTTAAAATGCTCTCGATGAAGTTTCATTGACAAGACAGTTGAACTTACCTTAACTGGGAAGAATTAAAGAATAGGTGTAGATGTTAACGGTGAGATTCAGTGGTTAGGCTATGAGTCTTGGTATGAAAGAGATTAAAATAATAATAGATATTTTTCCACAATAATATTTAAAATATGGTAATAAAGGGTAATTTTAGCTTTTTTTTCTTATATTTAGATTTCATTAAAATATTCACAACAGCATAATGAGAATAGATAATGCCATACTTGGACTGATGCACGGGTGTAGATGCATAAGAAGATAAAACTGAAAAAGGTGGTGTGTTTGCCTGTCAAATGGAGGAGAGAGTATAGCTTTATATATGGAGAGCAATCAAGGTTAGAATCTGGTACGGCTTTTTTGCCATATATTTTCAATTTTACAAGAAATAGAACAGGAATATATTTTCTGTTGCAATAAAGAAGAGAGAACGGCTTATTAAATAGGCAGAATATGCGGAGGCGTAGGCAACTATGGAGACAATAGGTGTGTCACGTGAAGATCTACTGGCAAGTACAGAATTAGAATAATCCATGCAGCTCAAATTATAGCATTACTTTTAAAAAAAGTTAACTGTAAATATAGTCCACGATGAATTATATTATAGACAGTTGTGGTTGATAATTTTCTTAAGATTAAAAAAAAATAAAATAGTAGTAGTATTTTATGACAATGGAAAATGGATTTATGTTTCTTTTTCCCTGAGTTTTCAGGGCAGGTTATGGTTTCTGATAGCCTTTATCTCGATAGACCTGTGGAGAGAGTGGCTGGTCACCATAGCAGTGCTTGTCAGGAGCAGAGCCAGGTGCACATATATTTTGTCTCCTGGCTTTGTTGTGGATTATTCTTGGGAAATGATGCACCCAAGGCAGGTTTGGTCTCAGCCTGGCACCCCAGTGCTACCAGTGAGCTGGGTTAGACTCAGCTTTGGTGCCAGCGGTACCCTAGAGCAGAAGCAGCCTCACCCAGTGAACAAAAGCTGCTGAGGTGAACTGGTTTGGAGCAGATGTTGTTTTCAAGGAGGGATTAATACATTTTAAAAGGTACCTATATTTAGACACGCTGGTGGCAGTAATGCTTGTGACCTGAAAATTACCTCTTGTGAGGTCTGCTCAGTGATGCTATCGGAAATGAAATGCAGATTTTTAATTGTGCATTACTGATTGACTTGGAAGCCAATGTCCATTTTCTCGTGTATTTCAAAATACAGAGCACACAAGCAACATGTGCTGGTTTAGCCCCGAGCCCAAGTGATCAAGTATCTCTCTGAAACGGCTTTAAGACATGGTTTGCAGCCCAAAGTGGGACTCAGACTCACAAGACCAGACCTACATGTAGATACCTGAGTCTGTGCTCCACATATTTCACATGGGGTTGGAAACAGCCATTTCCAACCCCAATCATTTCCATCATGATTTTTTTGGGGGGGCAGGTTTTGTAGAATGAGCATGATGTTAATTACATGGTGGGGGCATTATCAGTGATTCATTTATGAGAGGGAAAACAGAGGGATCACAGTGTTTTCCTGTATTTTTGGAAATAACCATTAATTATAGATGGCCACTGATTACACAGTAATCTGAAACTGTGCACTTACGCCATGGGCTTTTCATAAATAGAAATTTTGAAAACTCCAGATGACAGCAACAGATAATTAACTTTTTGTTAGCTTTTCTGTAGCACAGCATTCTTTCCAATGCCATTCTTTCTTACAAGGATCTGCTAATCAAGTAAAAACTTGGCAGGCTGTTGGAGTTAAAGATGTCTACTCCACATTTTCTGGTCTCTCTTCGTCTTTACCATTTTGCCCTCATCTGCTGCTGCTTCGTCCACCTTCCCCATTGCTTCCAGCTCTCTCTCTGTCCCTTTCTTCTCTTTTTTTTTTTTGTTATTGTTTTGTTCATCGCTCTGCTTTTATCATTTCACCTCCTTCCTTCTGCTAGGAGCTTTACACATATTTGATCTTCTGGGATTCCCTAAATGTGGAGGATCTCGGGCTTTTGTGGGGCTCAGGTGTGAGGCAGTGGGGATCTCAGGTTCTCTTTCACAAAAGTTCACTTTTATGTAGGGCTGCGGTGCTGGGCCAGACCTCCCAGAGTGGTGAGTGATACCTGGGCAGTGTTTGGAGCAGAATTAACTCAGGAAACAATTAGCAGACCAGAGTAAGCTTCAGAAGCTGTGCTTCAGACCTTTGGAGCCGTGGCTGACAAATGAAGAAGGTTTTAGTGACTTGTAATCCAGTATCTGTGAGAAAGCAAAGCCAGGAATATCAGCCTGAAAATAGCCTCCCTTCTGAGCAGAGCTAGATCTGAATACTTGGTGGTTTTAAGTATTTCTATTTCACTTGGGTAGATGGAGTTAATCTTTAAGGTATATTATAGTGTATAATACAGCAGAGCTACATTCCATGTAAAAATTAAGCCCTTGAGCAGTACACTGTTAAACAAGTTGTGCAAAAAGAAGATGAAAACAAGGAAATCTGTGAGTGTTTGGTGGGTGAAACACCATCTTTGGCTTCGGGGAGAGACCAGAGCATCACTCAGATTTGGGAGAAAGCTCCTCTGAGTACTCGGGCACTGGGCGTTACCTGCGCCACGACGGGGAGCTGCTGCTTCACCGCCTTGGACGGGGGATGGAGGATTTGATGGAGGGAGAAGAGGAAGGCTCGCACGACCTGGGGATGCACACGTGATGGGCAGAGACGATATTTGGCGTTTTGAACCAAGTTCAAAGACCAGCAGTGGATTTATCCCTCGGCGTAAATCAGGAGCGTGTGCCCTTCTCGGAGCTGCCGGCTCACAGGGACCCTCTTAAGAGCAGTGGATGGTGGATGGCATCAAGACAAATAAACACAGCCCTAATTTTTAATTGGAAGCAGGTGCAAAAGACAGTGGATTAAGGGGAATAGTGACATTAGCTCTGAGAGAGCAGCTATGGAGAAAGCAAATTGTGAAACTCCAAGTGTTCGGTGGTGATTTTATAACTAGTAAGGGAACGTGTCAGCTAACAGCAGGCAAACAACCGATGGAAAGAGATCACTTGGAATAGGATAAGTGCCCATTTTGGGGCTTAAAGTGTACCGAAGCTTTGGTCTGAGCCAAAGGACACGCTCATGGCATCTTTCCGGGAGTATGGCTCAGTCAGCTGCGGGCAGAGATACCCCGAGCTGCAAGGCAGGGTTGAGACACCAACTGTCCAACCGTTACTCATGCTCCTGGGAACACTCCAGCAGGCTCACCACCACAGCAGAGAAAGGGAGAAATCTTGTAATTAGAGGACAAAAAAAAAAATTCATTACTTAGTGTGCTTTCTAAATGTGTCAAGAGGAAATACCTTCCACCAACTTTAAAGGAGGATTGTATGGACATAGTTGACATTTAGTGTTTTTCTGTGTTTGATAATAGGGCTGTAAGTTGCCTTTAACAGAAAAAAAATATGTTTTTTTTCTCCATTCATTATTGATATGAGAAGCACTTTTCCTTTGGGCTTTTTCGAGTTATTTTGGCACCCCAGGAAAATACTGGAGGGGGAAAAAAAGAGGAGGTAGAAAATATGCTTCTATCAAAGGAAACAAACAAACAAGGCTTCAAGTAGCTTTGGAAAAACATAGACATGAAGGTCTCCTAGTAGCATAGTAAAAGTAATAAAATTAGCCCTCCTAGGAGAAGAGTTAAGGCAGCCAGTGTGTCCAATGCTGCAAAGATTGCTTGAAATGGCAAACTATTGGGAAAAAATTGGGAAATGATTGCAGTCAATAAAGGGAAACCCAGGAGTGAGACATCAAAGTTGAAATGTAGAGCTGTCCGTAAATGCCGCTGCTAAAGGTATTGGCCTCCATCCTTGACCAAAGAGGGAAAGTGGTGACCTACGTGTCGTGAGCAGCGGCAAAATTATTGTCAATATAGTCAAATAAGGGAGGAAGTTTTATATCTTCAGGATCAGTGAACGGCAACTGGTTATAACCGACCTGCTGCCATCAGTAAGAGGAGCATGGGAGAACATATTTGTCCTTCAGCTTGTGAAAATAACTGCTTTGCTTTTTTTTTTTTTCAAATGGCAGGTAGGGTTTTCTATTGGCATATCCTCAAGAGAGAGGAAAAGGGGTTACAGAAAGACGTGAGCGCTTTGTATCAAAGACATCAGAAAAGTTGATTTGTGAGAAAGTAAGAAAAATACTGACTTTATTTCAAGCTTACACGGAACAAATGAAGCAAGCTGTTTTAAGGTATTGCAGGGACTAGAAAGACAAGCTGGGTTTTAAATTAATAGCTCAGGAAAAATTGGCCCTGAAACGGAGAATTATTTACCCTGGCTGAAACAACTTCCTACTTTCATTTCCTTTAGATAGCTATATTAGAAGCTTTATAGCTGAAAAGGGATATTGCACATGAGGTTCTTTGTGGAAATGGTGTGTTTCACATAATGATGCCCACAAACGGGCCAGAATTAGCGGCTGTTTCAGCAGTTGGCAGTGGAGCCAGGGCTTACCCTGTGCCCACCAGTTCCCCTTAGTCCCCAGCCGCGCGCCGGCTGAAAGCGCTCTCTGAATATTGATTTGCATCTGTTTAGAAAGCTCCAAGATACACACGTGAGGCTGTTTCACCCCGATGTGGGGAAACATCTCCAAATCCCAGGGATGGGGAGTACCGAAGCCAGCATTTGGTGTAAAAAAAGGCTTTAAAGCAAAATACCACGTTTGGTGCCTGAGCCCCCAAATTCACCAAATCCAGACCTCGTGGATTTATCCCCATTTGATATTTGCCCCAATATCTGCAGTGATTGTCGCCGGAATGGTCAGCTTGCTTAGGAGCTTGCTTGTGAGTGTTTATGTTTGTTAAATAGCAATTTTATAGAGGCTGGGAGGTGTGGGGACCCATCGCAGACACAAGTCCAGCGTTGGCCCCGGCTGGGTGGCACAGACCAGTGCTGGTTAAAATGGTTCATCGCTCAGAAGTTAAATGAAGTTAACATGGTAAATCCCTCAGAAAAGGCCAATGGAAAGGTAGGCCCTTTTAATTGCTTGTAACGTTTAATCAGTAGAAGAGATTGACTGTCACAGTCTACAGAAAATGGACCTCTGCCTTGGGAGAAAGGCTGTAGTTTGCTTTTGTAGTTCCACGAAGGAATGTGTCCCGGTGTAACCGTGCGTACATCTGCACGTAGCCTTTCCCATATCACATAATAATACTCTGCACGGCTTTCACAGAGCATAATAATAATAAAAATACTCTGTTTACATGCACTTTCATTATTTTGTAGCAGGAAAACTGAAGCAATATAAATTCATTTTTATAGTGGTTGGTGTCAGTTAATACGTCGTTCTTCCAGAAGTAATGTGTTGTAATATAAATTTCCCCTTAAGTTAGTGTAGAACAAGGTTTAGGTGACACTATTTGTGAATAACAATTTATTTGTGACTGTGACGTAATTTAATGCAAATATATTGCACTAAAATGAGTTGGTCTGATGTCAGATTGATGGTTTGTGCTTTTTATTATGCTTAGTATTTATAAAAGTCCACCATCCCACATGTATATAGAAGAAAAGATTATCAGCTATTCAGTATAGGAATATATGGCTTCATTAAAAGGGCTCTGGAGATGCATGTAAATTGTGAAAGAAGAGCTCATGATGTTACCACTATAAAACCGTGCTGAATTTGTCTTATCTTACTTCCATATACATGTGCATTTTATGTCTGTGCACTTTTTCATAGGAAAAATGTTACTTTTTTTTGCATAAGTTCAAAATGTCTTCTGAAACCCATACAGCTAAACCCACCAAAATGATTTCACTTCTTCAGATAAGGGTAAATCTTGACTCCTTGGAAGTTTGGCACAGAATAATGCATGGGAAAGTGTGTTTACTGTTGTTGTCACTGAGAGATGGTGGGGTCACGTTTCACAAGGTCAGCAGGTGGAAAGAAAATCAATGGGACCAGAATCTTCTTAAAGAAGGGGTGCAGAGGCCAAAAGGTCCGAGTCCAGCTCCTCTAGCAGCTACTTACACTTCTTGAATTATTCAGATACCTGGCCAGGGACAGGGAATCTTAAGTAACGTACTTCACCTCAATATACACTTGTAATAGTCTTGGGTCTTTTAATTTAGTGTAGAGTGTCCGTAAGTCCCAGAGGAAGGGGGAAGAGGAAGAAGAAGGCAGTTGGGAAGGCAGCAAAGAGGTGCTGTGGTGAGCGATGGGGTGTCTGGAGATGTGCACGTGGGCCTGAGGAACACCTTTTGGGCTGGCGGTGAGGAGGTTTCCAAAAGCTAATGTCAACACAAGTATGAGGTTGACCTGGTTGCTTTTCACCTGGGTCCTTGCTAAATATTCGTATGAAAGGGAGGGATCTTGACACAGCTTCAGAAAGGTGAAGTTTAAGGTATTTCCTAAGTTGTTTGAGTTCTGCTGGGAGTCGTAGGGAGCAGAGAGCAATGGGTGCCTACATGGAGAGATGCTGAGTAGTTACCTACTGCTCAGGAAGGTTACCTTGATGCTGTTCTTTTATTGCTGGTTTTTGTTTGTTGGGGTCTTTTTCATTAATTTCAGCCTTTTTTAAATTCCCATTTGTAACTAATCCTGACCTGAGAACAAAGACATAAAACCACAAATGAGGATGATTAGGCATTATTTTGACCAACCCGACTGATGAATCTATGACCCTGCTCACAGATACTTTGTTCTTTAAGCAAATTCCTTTGCTCCTGCTTTTCTGTCTCCTTCCCTTTACCCCATTGGTAAAGCTGTGGCACTAAAACTTTTTACTCTGGTTGAACTGAAAAATGGAAGGGAAAAAAAATAACTTCAGCCCCATCAAAACATGTCTCTCCAGCTAAAATGAATTTATATCCCGCTTTTTTAGGCGTTTGACCTTTTATTTGTTTCTTTGGTTTAATTCCAATTGAGCTCTCAACTTATTTAAGCTGACCCCAAGCTTCATTTTTGGGAAATTTGCAGGGGTGGGTGAGGTTTGTGGGAGTTACTGATATCTTTTTCTAGACACTTGCTCCCTTTTACTTCCTGACCTTATTTTTCCTGGGATTCCCAGCAAGCTGCTCATCACTGTGCTCCCACACTGGTGGGAAGAGAAGCATGAAACTAATTGGGATCATGTAGTTCCAGTCAGTTTAATGTTGCTGCCACAAGCAGCGAGTTTTCTATTGCAGAAGAAAACACAGTCCTGCCATGGGATGAGCCTCCAGGCTTCTCCCACTTGGGTGTTTAAAGACAAAATTTAGGAGGCTTTATGCAACCCTGGAACGTAGAGCCCTGCACCCAGTTTCAATTGAAGATGGAATACGTTCTTTAAAAGCACTGTGCAAAAAGTATTTTGCAGGTTTTGGAGCAGTTGTGTCTGTTTTCTTTTTACCTCGCACACTTTAATGTCAAATTTCATATTCCGTGTCCATGCCCCCGCACATTCCTGTGTTCTCTCCCAAACACGGATGTACATACGTGTACACACGTGTGTAGGCATCTTCCAGGGAAAATGTTGATTGCATCCGGGTATATTCGGTGCTGCCAGCACAGCACCCACCGCCTCCTTTGATCCAGAAGGGTTTAATTTATTTTCACTCTTTGTAAAACTTCGGTCTGCTTTGATAATAAATACGCGAGAACTGTCATGTGTAGGGCTCACTGAAACTGAAAATAGGCTGATTAAGAAGGAGAGAGAAGTATGTGTCAATATATTAAACAGAAGTAACATTTTAGCTTGAAAGACTGTAGATTTGGGCAACTCTGGCTTTTGCGGGGGCGGAGGGAGGGTGTTTCTTTGAGTTCAGGGTTTCTTTAGGCGCTCTCTTATCCTTATCCCCTTCTTTCAGCACGTGTGTGTGTGTGTGTGTGTGCTCAAATCTGGGTGAGCTGCTGTGGTTAAAAAGGAACCGAGTGTGTAGGCAAGAATATCTTGTAAGCTGAAATGGGAGATAACTGGGCACTCACCTGGTGTTGATGGGATTTG